>BDDA01000960.1:13090-31514 GCA_001662385.1 Chlamydomonas asymmetrica | reverse complement strand
GTGTGTGTGTGTGTGTGTGTGTGTGTGTGTGTGTGTGTGTGTGTGTGTGTGTGTGTGTGTGTGTGTGTGTGTGTGTGCGTGCACGGTATGCGTCAGGGCGAGGGCGGGGCTGCACTGTTGCCGTGCCATAAACTCCAAGATGCAGGTTGCGCTGCTGCTGCTGCGTATTTAGTGCCATTGTGAGCTGTCTGCAGTCCATCAAGTGCTGGTGCGTGACACGCAGCAGTGAGGGCTCTTACCTACCAAGGCCCGTGCGCTTCCGTGCATAACACTTGAACCTCCCTTGTGGTTCACTCCCACATCAACACCACCCAAGTACACAACACTCGCAAGGCAATCACACAGTTGTCAACGTATTATGCACTTTGCCATGGGTGCTGGACAGGGAAGGACGGGCGCTCACCTGCGCACGGGTGCGGTAGAGCACCGCGATCTGTTCTAGCGATGGCGCCAGTCCGGGCATACTTGTAGCGCCGTGATTGCCCGAGGGATCAGCCAAGGTGCTCAGCGTGACAGAGCTCATGCCCGGCATCAACGTTGCTGATGGGGAGGA
Organism: Chlamydomonas asymmetrica; assembly: GCA_001662385.1. Taxonomy (NCBI): domain Eukaryota; kingdom Viridiplantae; phylum Chlorophyta; class Chlorophyceae; order Chlamydomonadales; family Chlamydomonadaceae; genus Chlamydomonas; species Chlamydomonas asymmetrica. Next base: position 30,961 of record BDDA01000960.1, on the reverse strand, counting down.
GGCAACAGTCGAAGGCCGGGCTAAGGGCCTGGGCGTGCGCGTGCTGGCGGTCAGCGCATGGCTGCCGGCTGAACTAGCGACGGCAGCCAATGCAGCTGCGCGCATCACCTGTGCAGCGTGCTCCGCCACACACCTGCGGAACAGTTTGCAACATGGCACGCAACCTGGCGGGTGGTGTTCGGATGATCTTCAGCCACCATTGGAAGCATGTACAGCGTTGACCCCAGCGGTACAACCCCAGCGTCAATGTTTGCGGTAGTTACCAGGTGTGCAGGCAGTCTCGTGCATCGGCAATCATCCACCAGTATGTGCATGGAAAGCTACCGCTTACCGGGTAAAATTGAACGGCTTTCTTGACGCAACTCCATCAGATGTTTAAACGGCACTGCTTGTGCAGTTGTGCAAGCGCACGTCAATCTTCGCCCACTCACTGTGCCTCAGCCCAGTCATCCTTCAGCTGCACGATTTCCACATAGCCGCCGCTGTGTGCTGACGGCGGCTGATGAGCACCACCACCGCTGCCGACCCCCGCAGCAGCATTGCCACCGATAGCAGCGCCAGGCGTGTGAGAACCTGCAGCCGCAGCGCCACCACCACCAGCACCGGCTCGATGGCCTGCGGGCGACGATGATGCCGATGCTGAGGATGTGGAGGCGTGCACGTCCTTCATGACAAGCGGTGTGCGGTATAGGTCCGGCAGGCGCCGGTGGCCCAGCACAGCCTCCGCCGCTGCCAGGATGTGGCGCCCTGAGCGGTAGTTGGCGGTGAGGAAGTGCGTCTCGGCCTGCATGCATGCGGGGCATTGATTGGGCACAGCGTGCGCGCAACGCAACACACAGGCAGGGTATGAACACAAAGGAAAGTCCCTCAGGGAGCTGGAAAGACGAGGCACATGCAGAGCGAAAGCATTAACCGCCACACAAGGCGAGGCGTGACACACATGACCTGCAATGACGCGAATTCAGCAGGTCCAAGCACAACGTACGGCCTCATGCACACTGCAGGCAGGCAGAGTGGCATGTCAGGAACCAGCGGAAGCTAGTGGCTCGCCTTACCTTAGGGTACAGCTGGTCAAACTTGCGCTCCATGCGCACCGCATCCGCACCCCTGAAGCTGTAGATGGACTGCATGTGACAACAACAATGACAACGCAATGGTGCAGGAAGTTCACACCGAGGAGCCACAGTCAGAGCAGCAACATGCAACTGTATCCCTGTGCATACATAACACCATAGCAGCACACACAACTCAATACACCTGCTGGTTGTGGTTGTCAATCGTTCATGACTGCTGGTGGTTCACAACCTAACATACGGCGCACCCAGATGAGCAAGGAAGTGGTGCACGAAAGCAACATGATCGTTGTAGCGATGTCCGTGACCCGTAAGGCCCTTGAGTCCTCATCAGGCGCCTTCACTGACACCCACCTGATCTGGGTCACCCACCACCACCAGCTTGCCAGTGGCCCCCACCAGCAGGCGGATGAGCTCCGCCTGGGCGTCATCAGTGTCCTGACATGCATACCGCATCGCACGGCACAGCACACAGCACACAGCAGTACAGCACAACACAACACAACACTCATGTGAGCATGGATGGACTATGGTCAGGATGACAGGCAGTGCAGCAGCAGGCAAGGTGGCCAACTCGGTACTTTTGTTTGGTAACGAGCCCACGCCAGCACTGAATACAATATGTATCATCCGGCTGCTGGCCCATACATATCATGCCACCTTCAGGTCAGCTTCAGCCGTATTCAGCAGAGGGCAACTGCCGCCGTTTAAAACGCGCGTGTGGGACCTATTGATGCATGCCTTGTCAAGGGGGTGTGGCATAGTTTGCATCAAGGGCCCAACGCAAGTGCGATCAAGTGCAGGGCCAACGGCCCAACGCACCTGGAACTCGTCCACCAGAATGCACTTGAAGCGTGCGCGTGACCGGGCCAGCACGTCAGCACGCTGCAGCAAGGGGGCAGGTTGGCACCAGCAAGGACAGCATAGTGACACCACTGCAGCGTAGCTAATGATGGTATGTATGAATGTACATGAAGCGGCATCTAAGCCTTATAACACAATCCCGCAGGTACCATAACCCACACTCTGGGCCAGCAGACTGCACAAACCAAGATGGGCTGCGTAAGCGGTACGAGCTGCCGGCATGGGCGCTCTGTATGCTTAGATGCCTTCCAGCGTCGCGCTGGCGATGCAATGATGCGTCATTATTGCAGGTAATGGTATGTGGTCTGGTGAGTGAGGCGTGACCCCAGCACACACCTAGAATGGGCATTAGCTAGCACAGGCGACGCTGCAGGGCGTGGCTATACCTGCTTGAGGAGGTCCAGCGTGCGCGCGATGAGGTCGTCGAAGCTCAGTAGGTGCTGCGCTCGCATGCGCCTGCATGGAGGTGGAGGGCCAGGGAGGGTCGGTGAGGGGCAGTTGGTTGAATGTTAAACAGTATCCATTTGTACATGCAACACGTGTTCCGGCTTTGCAAATGGATCCGCCAGCAGCAGTGTATGCGATATGACGTACTAATATACCACTCTGCTACGCATGGCTGAAGGCATGTTGCAGACTGCAAAGTGCAGCACACGTAGGCGAGTGGCCAGGCGTGCACAGCCAGGCAGTCAGGGAGTACGTTTCACAGCAGCTGGTCCAGGCGGGGAGTGACTGCACACTCCAAGGTCTCACTCTTGGAACTTTGTGTAGATGGCATCAGCCAGCCGCGGCGTCCACAAGTCGGGAAGGGACGCATTTGACTTCTTGGCTACAGGGAAGTTCACTTTGAGCGCTGCCACGGCGTACGGCACCAACCCGCCTGCTTCCCAGACGCCCGGGTGGCTGCTGGGTGACAAGAGCGCAGAGATACCGACTGCAGCCAGCTTGAGGTTCACCTGATCAGCAGCGCACATAAGGTGCCAGCAGCACTGCTTCAGGCGGCGCGCTCATCAAATTGCGGCAACAGATGCCCCAACCGTGCAACACGCGTAGGACAATCACCAGGACAAGCACGGGTCAGGCCTTTCCTGTTGTTGCGTTCTTGAGCAGAGTTGTTCAAGCAAGTAATTGCACGAAGCTCAAACAACAAGCGTGACTGGATCATGCGGCCAGCAGGTTCCACCAGCACACGCGCCGCTTGGGCCACAGAGGAGCTCGGCTCATCAGCAGTGCCAGTAGTGCCAGTTGCGATAGATCGCCACCAGGGTGTGGCGATTGCACGCTCCAGCGCCACAGCGACCCGCGCCACTCCTGCAATCCTTCGAACTGTTCAAAGCTGTAGTGTGCGCGCGCATGTGCGACACCTGCCTATTGCATGTTGGATGCCCCGGGCTGGCGTGCTGTGACGTGTTCAAACCGTGCAAGCACTTTAATGTACGGGCTGCCACCTCCCACCCACCTCACTGATGACCTTGGCGGCCAGCTGCAACAGCTCCGCTGTTTCCTGCCTGCTGAGCTCGACCGGCCGTGATGATGACGCATGAGCCTTGGGGAGTGCGGCCGCCTGCTGCTGGCTGAGTTTGGCCTGCCTGGACTTCTTGGTGGTGGCCTCCATGCCAAGCACGTCAAACAACACCTCTTTGAGCAGGCCCTGGACGCATCAAAAGAGTAACCCACGTGAATGCCTTAGCACACAAGATGACAAGAGCTGCTGAGTGGCTCAAGGAATGAGTCAAGGGGTAGTCCTTGGGGCTGGCGTGGTGTGGGGGCCTGGCAAGCAGGCATCACACACATAAATAGCTTGCTACAGGTTAGCGCTGCGATGATGCTTCAGCACCTGCAACCGAATGAGGTGATCAACTTGTGTGCATGGTGCGGACAGGGATGCAGCGTGCCCAAGCCATGCACACTTCTCCTAGGATTGACAAGCCTGTCTGCTCTGTAAGCACCGATGCCATTCAACAATATTGTATGCCGGCAATCAGGCTCGGGGTTGCGGTGCCCGGGTGGGACTGAGCGCTCACGCACCGCGGTCACGTCCTCATCTGCCACCTCGAAGTTCGCCCCTAGGGAGGGCTGCACCTGCTGGCCATGCCGCCTGCACACCATAGGGCGGCATCCACTGATTCAGCCCTCATACCCGCATCCGTGCGTCACACACGCTGCAAACATGTGGTTGCTTTATGATACACAGCGGTACACATTCAGGCAAAGAGCCAAGCACAGGACTGCGGAGTGCGCAGTGCACGCATTCATGCATGTTGTTGCCGAAGGCGTTGGTGTACGCCACTACGAGAGTACGATGACCCCTTGTCACTACAGGCAAGGCCTGCCCCCCAGAATGAAAGTCACGTCCATGGCCTTGATACGCTATGGTTGAGTGGTTATGAGTGCATATAAAGTTATAAACAAGTCTGGAATGGGTTCTTTGCACCGTGACGAGGGTGGACACCTTGTGGCCCAGAGCGCCTCAACCCTGATGAGTCACAGCGCGCTATACAGTCAGCATGTCCAGGCTGTCACAGACTGAGGTGAGGTTTAGCGCGACAGGTGGCGTTTGATGTGTGGGGGTCGCCCGCGTGTTCACTTCCGTTACGCTCGCTTAAAACATACATAGGTTGCATTCAGGTTGCATACATGGCACAAGTGCTGTGGTTGTGGATGCATGCACACTACAAGGAGCCCCCAGCCCCGCACCTGAGGATCGTGTAGCAGATCGAATGGAATGTCCCTGCAGTCACTTTGCTGGGCAGGGAATCTGCTGATGCTGCCAGCGTGCTGCTGCCATGCGCAGCGGCACCAGTTGCTGCAGCCGCAGACGAGGTCGACTCCTCATGCATCTGCTGCAGGGCCGCCTCAATGCGCTTCTGCAGCTCTCGCGCACCCCTGCGCGTATGCACAACGATAATGGGCTTGGTCGTCGGCACAGCCACAACTCACGACGGAGATGTACAAGGCTTCATCGCCCGGTGTGATGTTCACAGTTCTGCGCTGAGTGGGTGGCCTCATGGGTCTACTCACAAGCTCACATGGTATGGGTATATATGGTGGGCATGATCATATCATTATGGAACGCATTGAGCAACCCCCGCACCACCCCCGCAATAATGGCAGCCATACACACACGTAGGATGGCCATGCATGGACGGCGCATGATGACTCAACATTCAGTACCCTCGCTGTACACCCGCACGCCATGATGATGGGTCCCTCGCTGACATGAAGCCAGCGGTGCGCTGGTGGCAGGGACAGACAGCCATTGAAGCAGCGTTTGGTGGGAGCGTTATGCGCACTTGTTTGTGAAGGTGAACGCGAGGATGTTGGATGGCTTGGCAGCGCCCGAGCTGAGCATTTCCACTATGCACGCCACCAGCAGGCGTGTCTTTCCGCTTCCTGGCCCTGCCTTGACACGAACCTGAACACACAGCGAGGCGAGCAAGCGCTTGCAGGTGCAACGATGTGGGAAGGCTGGCGCACGGAAGTTGGAACATGTCAGGTGCTGTCTAGGACACACTTGCAAACAAATTGTGTGGCTGGATGGCGTTGCCTTGCTTGTGTCAGAGTGTTGCGAGTGGAGGCGACTCTGGCACAAGCCTTACCGCCGCCTTGCCCTGGCAAGCAGCGCGCACGGCAGCGAGTTGCTCCTCGTTCAGCCCCAGAGGATTATCACGTGTTGCAGCGGCTGCCCCTCCGGCATCAGCTGGGACTGCAGTGGTCTGCGCCTTGGTTGAGCGTGCCACAACCGCTGCGTCGCCTGGGGCACCAGTCAGGACGACGGTGCGTGCAAACAACCCTGACGGTTGAGGCACAGCAGCGCGCCCCTGGATATGTTTCTGGCGCTGAAGCGCAGCTGGGTACTGTGATGAGTTGTACCACCCCGAACCTGTAGGTCGAACGCCCAGCAGCGCAACCATTTATTCTTTCCCAGCAAGCGAGGGGACATGTGACCTGTGGCTTACACAGACCACCGCCTCAGGCAAAGCAGCAGCAAAATCGTAGGGAGTGTTGTTTCCTGTGCAATGTCTGTGTGTGACGCACCTGAGCAGCCAGCGCCTCGCAGTGCGTGTAGTGCAGAAGTCGAACGGCCATTTGCGAGGTTCTCATTTGACAAGCCCAGTCTCCAACACGCCTGGGTGCTCCTATGTATTTGCTTCAGCATAGGCCTTGACCGGGAGTGAACAAGGGCCGCAGCCTGGCTTGTTTGGCTGCCTGGAAGCGTGGTCATGTGGTGCGGTGGCGCCCCGGACTAGACCATGTAAGCTTGTGAAGAGCTTGAGTGTTGGTCCTGGGTTAGGGGAGTTCTACTGAAGTGTGTTTGGTCCTGGACACTGAAGCTGCACAACTCAACTGACGCTTGAGCACTGTGAGAGCAAGATTACATCACCCAAACCAAATGGCCAAACAGCAGGCCGGGACAGTGCATTGAAAGTGCATTGAAAGGAGCGGTCTTAGAAGGCCAGCTTAGCGACCTGCCGATGGAATGCACCGCAGCCAAGAACTCAGGCCAGTCCCAGAACTGGCAGTATTGACATCTCCGTTCCGCTGTGACATTGGATGTGCAGTGGCAATGCTGTCATGCATGCTGTTCTGCCCGCAAATGTACGCGACACCGATGTCATTCGAAGTACAACCCAGCAGCATGCAGCGGGCAGATGCAGCAAAATGCAGCTGTATGATGGACGCACTGATACAATGACTAACTGACTGCCGGTTGAGCAGGATCAGCATATGCGAACATGTGGGACAGCGTGACTGCACATGCCAGCGGGTCCAGTTGTCCTGCCCAAACGGCCAGCTAGCTGATGGAGTGTGGCTAGTGGCTATTTGACACGGCACTGCACCCTCTCGCAGCCCAGGTACGCGTTGGCAGCAGCGGCCAGCGCTGGGCTAACACCGCCCATGACCAGGTGCAGGCAGGATGCGGGCGCCGACCTTGCAAGGCACACCAGGGCGGCACAGGCATTCATAGCACCAGCAGCGTCCGTCGCAAATTCGTACCACCCTTGTTTGCTGCCAGGCAGTGCAGCATGGAGTATAAGCTCGTTCCGTGACTGCCCTGTCAGGTGCTCTGCAGTGATGCCCGCCACCTCCACCACCTCCACCGCACCAAAGTGCTCCGCAGCGGTGCACAGCAGCGTGTGCAGCATCGCCAGCTGCGGCGATGGCGGCGGCGGCGGCGGCAGCGGCGGAAGCACAAGAGGCGAGGGCGCGCCCACACCAGCACTGCGCACCCCGCTTTGGCCAGCTGGCCCTTGATCGAGGGCCAAGCGAGCAAAAAACTTGGCAACGATATCGTGCCGGCGGCTCGGCGGCCCGGCCGGAGGCGTTTGCCACGGCTGGGGTTTCTCTGGCCGAGGCGCCAGCTCCAGCCGTAGGCGGGTGGCGGCGGGGAAGAGCGAGGCGGCCACAGCCAGCGAGGCGGCTGGCGAGTCCACCGTGGTGGGCACCATGTAGGCGAGGTTGGCCACCTCTGGGAAGGCCACGGGGCCGGGCCGCGCCTGCGCCCAGCTGCCGCTTGAGCGGAACCGTGGGTTGACCATGGGGCTGCGAGCGCAAAGCGACAGCGTGGAATGTGTGATGCACACTGGCAGCGCTTGGGAGGAGGTCGCGGTGAGGCGGGGTGCAGTGAGTGTGCATGGCAGGAATGCCCTCCCCACCCAGGACATCACCTTGCGGTAACTGCCAAATACAGCATGTGCACAATCGCCTATTTGCCCCAAAGTGCGCAACTGCAGCTGCGGCATGGGTCACGTCAGTGTGTGGTGTGACGCTGGTTTCCGATGGTAAGAAATACACGCGCCAGGGTGGGGGGCGATCGCTGTGTGGGGATGTGGTTCTGAACCATGGCAGAATGGTCACAGATGGTCATGTCATACTGTCATACTGTCATGCAGTCATGTTGCGTCATGGCGTGAGGACTGAGGAGCCTGCTCACCTGTTGGCCCTCACCCACACACCCCAGCCCGCGTTGTGCTGGCCCAGTCGGTCGCACGCCAGCCTCAGCGTGTCGGCATCCAGGCCGGTGGCGGCCTCCTCCTGCTGCAGCGCCTGCAGCTGCACCATCGCCTGCTGGCTGCGCGCCAGGCGCGCGGGGTCGTGGTGCGCCGCGTCGCGGCCATCGTGCAGCGCCAGCCACGCGCCCCGCAGCTCACGCAGCGCAGGCATCAGGCGCAGCAGTGCCAGCAGCTGCGCCTTGCGGAGCGTGTGGTCGCCCAGCTGCAGCACACGCACGTGCGTCAGGACAGAGCTCCATGTGGGAATGACGGGAAGAGAGTCTGTGCTGCTGGCTGGAGACGCGTGCTGTTGAGGCTGCACGTCATGGCCAGGCGCAGTTGCTTGGGGCAGCTGAGGTGCGTGCCCGCCGCCGAGCCCCAGCTGGCTGTACAGCGGGGTCATCAGCCCAAAGCCATCGCTGGCAAAGCCCTCAAAGCTGAGCTTCTGCAAGCCACAGCCCTGCTGCATGGCGTCTGCCAAGGCCTCCAGGGCAGCGGGTGTCATGTACGTTTGTGGAAACTGCAGCGAGACCAGGGTGTGCGCCAGTACTGACAGACCCGTCAGGAGGACGCACAGGTCCTTTTCCGTGCCCGAGTTGTAGTAGCGGTGAGCGAGACAGGTGCCGACCGTCAGGCGCGTCAGCTTGCTGGCGTCCATCAGGGAACAGCCGAGCAGGCTGTATTGCAAGGGCAAGTCACAATAAAGCTCCACCTTTTGAAGGGACGGTAGACGGCTGACCAGGCTGTGCAACATAGGGCAAGAGGGCAGCCGCAAGCCTCGTGCCACCCCGCTGATGTGAAGATGCTGAATGTGACAAAGCGCCCGTAGCTCATGGGCTAGCTCCAGGTACTCGTCCAGATAGGTGGTGGCACATGTTTCAGGGGTTTGGCCTCTCAAGGAAGCATACGAGTTTGCTGCCAGGGTCGCCGAACGAAACGTACTGATGCGCAACACCCGGGGCCGCAGGAGAGATGCGTGGAACTTGCTGAGTGCGGCTGGGCTAATGTGTGGCCATGTGTCTGTACAATCCTGTTGTCCCTTTATATTGTGCAGGTGAAGCTGCGCGTTGGTCGTGGACGGCGAGACAGGCAGCACCACCCTCACGACAGTGATGTGAGCCAGGGAGATGGCCCGCGCCTCCTGGCATGTCAGGCGCAGGTTTCGCCTGTCAGCAGGCTCAAGCCACTCCCAAGTAGAGCCCGCGTTGAACAGAACTGACAGTAGGCTTGCTGTGCTCCCTAGGGGTGGGTCACCTGGCAGCGTCGCCATTTAAATGGCAAACGAGTATAAAGTGGGCAAGCTATCCAGTTAAGTCAACTCCAAGCATGTCATGCAAGTCCTGCCTGAATCAGATACTGGTACGATAGCATAAGACCTGCGGTGGACGGTGCCAGTGCCATTACACTGGCGAGGTCTGATGGCAGCCCGTCACCGCATTCGCCTGCGTCGCGGACTTCTGCAGATGCAGTTTTGCTCAGATCCACATATACAGGCTTAGCTTATGACACTTACCTTATGCACTCGAATGGTGCCAGATTGCGGCAGTCCGGACGTCATAGCAACTTGTGCCGTGTGACAAAACCCATAACGACAAACGTGCTCGCTTCGGGACAACACTTCCCCGCTTCTTGATGTTAACATAACATAGGAACACGTTTTAAATCTTGTCGTGCCAGAGCTTGCTGGCAAGTGCGAGCAGGGCCCGGAGGCGGCGGCGTCAGGGCGGCGGCGACGGCGCAGCCCTACGATGCAGGCGGGCCTGGTTCACGGTGACCGGGTGCCTGAGTCATATGAGGCCCTGGTTCAACCCCATGTTGAATCCTTCAATTACTTTCTGGGAGAGGGCATGCAGCTGGTGGTGGACTCGCTGGAGCCTATCGAGGTATGTTGGCGAGACCGAACAACAACGGATTGTGCATGTGCATCTAGGCTGGGCACCTGCTATGCAAGCACTGTGTAAGCTATATGCAAGGTGGTCGTGCAAACCCTGGGACTGCTCGATGCTACACATGATGCGGCATCAGCACGGCTCAAGGCAAGGGCAAGCGGTGCGCAGCACTCATCCCGCACAGTACTTCGCTATGTCGGAGCCTGTAACGTTTTGTAATGCCATGTGCAAGACAGACCGATTGACGCTGCACATCACACATCGTGTTGGCGCCCGCCGATTTCGGCGACACCTCGACGGCTAGCGACAGCGCTCAAGCCATTAACTGCAGGCCCTGGCATGACCGTTTAGTAGGCTGCGATTTTGCTCTGCAAAGTGCACAAAGGTGTCACGCCATGTGTTCAGCAACATGCCACCGAACCCGACTGGGTCGGCGCTAATGCGTCGCTCACACACACGAATGCGGTCAGCGCATCGAGGGACACGTCCAAGCTCAGTTTGACGCATAAAAACTAATTCGTATCTCGTTTTGTATGTGTTGCTGGTGGTCAGCCGAATTGTATATGTTTGTCCGTGGTGCTGTGTATGGTCACGCACAGATTGAGCACCCCATAAACGGGACGTACCGGTTCTGGTTTGAGGACTTGCGAGTGGACAAGCCCACTCGTGACGATGCTGGCGCAGGCCCAGTGGTGGCCAGCGCCCTACGAGGCGACCAGAAGCTTATGCCGCGGGACTGCAGGGAGATGGTGAGCGGCAGCGCTGGGCGTCACACCTTTGCGCTCACACACGTGCAAGCGCAGTCGTGCCTCCTTCAGGCAGCACAGAAAGCATACGTAATGGACCCACATGCACCATGCTTGGCATGCTGAGGCGCATGCGGCTGACACGTGTGTTGGCTCGATGCGGTGGTAGGAGCTCACTGCACCGCGAATGGGGCGGCAGTGCGGCACGCATGGCTGCATGGCTCTTTCAGGGCTGTGCATGCTGCCTGGATGCGCGGCTCTGCTTTGAGCTGCTATGCAGCCACAGCATGTGCATGTCGCGTGCATGAAAACACACACATTGGTTGCTTCAGGCGTCAGTCGTTGGCGGCAGCAACTTCAGGCTTCAGTCGTTGGCGTCAGCAACTTCAGGCTTCAGTCGTTGGCGTCAGCAATCCACTTCATGCTCAGTGGTCCCTCTTGATAATCACTGTGCTGCACTCACCTCCCTGCTGCCTCCCTCCCCTGCAGGGCATCACGTACCGGGGCTCCCTCAGCGCCAGCCTGTGCTTTGAGGCTGCGGCGGGCGCCGACGCGAGCAGCGGCATGGAGTCGGAGCCGGGGCTGGGCGTGGGCTCCGAAACCAGGATCGAGCGGAAGCTGGGCCTCATGCCCATCATGGTCAAGAGCAACGCCTGCCACCTAGCAGGGCTCACGCGGCAACAGGTGGGTGTCGGTCATTCCGCCAACTGGCGAGTAGCAGGGAACGGGGCTGGCGGGAGGAACAACCATTACATGTGTAGTGGCCATGCATCTCCAAAATGGACTGATCCATTGACCTCTCGAAGTCTGTAATGAAGACATTGGGCGCAAGGCGGCAGCACGCCACAGCACGCGTGCATGCAGTGCTGGTTGGCAGCCCCGGAGATTCGGCCCAGTGCGAACGGTCCATATCAATGCATGCTAATGTGCATGATGGTGGCTTAGAGCTATGGTATGGTGTGGGAGCAAGACCCACGGGATTGCGGTACACTTTGCCGCTGGAAACGTGCGTGCATCTTGTTCGTGTCTTGGTGCAGCTTGTGGCTGCCAAGGAGGAGGCCAACGAGTTTGGGGGCTACTTTGTGTGCAACGGCATCGAGCGCATCATCCGCTGCCTGGTGGCGCAGCGCCGTCACTACATCATGGCGCTCAAGCGCGGCGCGTACCGCAAGCGCGGCGCCAACTACACCGACTATGCAACACTGCTCAGGTAGGGTGAGGTGTGCCAGGGAGAGAGGCGCCTGTGGTGGGCTTATGCAGTTTGGTTCCCGTTTGGCCATGCGGTGTGCATGCTTCCGCGCTCAGGTGTGCGATGCTCCTCACTCGTCAGGCAGCACGGCTAAGGCACACTCTGTGGCGTGATCAATCGCCAACATATTGTCGTATGATACATTGGCGGCGTGCAGTGGTTTCGCGACGTATGGCAAAGGGCAGCCTTTGCACCGCTGTGGGGTGTGCTGCACAAGTTGGCAGTGGACTGGTGGTCTGCCACTTTGCTGGTCTGCTGGCAATGCATTCGCGGCATTCATGGCCTTGGCTTGAACAGCGAACACTATCCGTATCCAAGGCCTCCATCAGACCAAACGGACAGGTCGCACCTGGGTTTGTGCATCACCAACGCACCTCCCTCATCCCGTGCCCTCATGCCTTGCAGGTGTGTGCGTCCCGACCAGTCGTCCGCCACGGTGCGCTGCCACTACCTTACAGACGGATCCGTCAACTTTGCATTCACGCTGCGCCGCGCCGAGTACTTCATCCCCGCGGGCCTGCTGCTGCGCTGCTGCCTGGAGGTGAGGGGACGCACCGCGTTAGGCCAGCACCAGGGTAGCTGACGCATGATGAGCGGCCGGGTGGCTGATATGCGGTGCACACAATACATTCACAACCGACGAGAGGTGCATGCACAACTGTTAACCCATCCACGCTGCAGCTGCTGCTCGTTCAATGGTATGGCGAGGAGGCCGATGTGCTTACCTTCATGCCCACATTGTGAATGATTGACTAGGATCCACCCTGCATTTACTCAGCCCGAAGGCCATACGGAACCCCTCGTTTACGGCCTGAGGCTATCTACCCTTCCATGCATCGACTCGTGTGGGGTCCCTGAGTGTAAAACCTGCCCGGACAGTCTTGTTGCACATGTGATTGGGCATCCTGTGCCTGACGTGTAGCCTGACCCAAGTGAATGGCTGCCCCCCCATCGTGATGTCTCTGGGCCCCACCGCCAGGTGACTGACCGTGAGCTGTACGACAAGCTGCTGGCGGGGTCGCCTGCGGGGTCAGGCCACCGTGCGTTTGTGGAGGAGCGCGCAGAGCTGCTGCTGCGGCAGGTGAGGGGGAGGGAGAGGGGGAGAGAGAGGGAGAGAGGCCCGGGGCCTTGGCAGCGACCTGCGGCGGGCTAAACCCCAACCTGTACGGCCCCACGTACTGCTGGCAATTAGGATTATCATAATCAGTCCCACACCTCTGTGAGCAGGGTGGCTTGGGTTCATGCACACACCTGCATCCACAGGCTGTTTGGGTTTGGTTTGCGCTGTACAGGTTTCAGAGCGCTCGGACCTGCGCACCCGGGCGCAGTGCTTGGAGTACCTCGGGCGGCACTTCAGGATTACGCTGGGGTCACCGGACCACAAGAGCGATTATGAGGTGAGCAGGAGGGAAGGGTGGCAGCCAGGTGGCACCGGTGGAGAAGGCTGCATCCCCCGTGGATTGGTCGAGGGATTGGTCCCTTGCCAGGGTGGTTAGATGCAGTGAGATGCGCTGCGTTGCACGCATCACCCGGCTTGCATGCGTGGTTCATAGGTGCAGCAGCAGAACGCATGAAACGTATATCTTGCTGTTATGCCGCCGTAGCACCCTGGATGCAAGTATGTTGCGTGTCCTGACGTACAGTGCCCCCGTCACGTGTTGTGCATTGCCTGTACCAGCCAGCACAAGACACCCGTGTGTCAGCCGGCCGGCTGACCGGCTCGGTCTTGCCCACACACGTGTGTTTCGTGTTGTGCACTACCTTCATGCCCCCAATGACCCACCTACTTAACACCCTACCCACTGCCCTACCGCTACCACCCACACTACCCTGCCTACCGCTACCGCCCTCCAGGTGGGCCTGCAGCTGCTGGCCGACCACGTGTTCATCCACCTGGACGACCCCGGCGACAAGCTGGCGCTGCTGGTGGCCATGCTGCACAAGCTCTACGCTCTGGTGTGCAGTGCCGCCTGCGACGACAACGCAGACGCGCTCACGCACCACGAGATCCTGCTGCCAGGTGAGCGAGAGGCACTATGCAGCATCAACCAGCACATGCCACAGTGCCACCACGCGCTCACGCTTATGAGTGACAGTCCCAGCAAGTGCACACACCAGTTGCTATAGGCGGACGGCCGAATGATAAAAATCACTCACAACCGGCCTGCCAGGCCATGCGACGTCAAGCCTATCACCCACATCTGCCGTCATGCTATCTTCAGCTTCTGCAACGCACAGCGCTTGCTGTCGCCCCTGGGGAATCTGGGTGTGTCCTCCGCCCTATCTCCCGCCCTCCAAACTGCACCGCGTGCTCACGCACCCACGTTCCCCTCTGCTGCCCTGCCTGTGTGTTGTGTGCCTGTTGCCACGCCCTACACCCAGGCCACCTGCTTCTGAAGCTGCTCAAGGAGAAGCTGGAGGACTGGCTGGTGGCGTTCAAGGAGCAGGTCACCAAGGACATGGAGCGCAACCCACACGCGGTGCTGCTGCACAACACCGAGTATGTGCGCAAGGTGAGGCGGTGGTGGTGGTGGTGGCCACGCGCGCGCCAGGCTGCAGGCTACATCGGCTACGCCATTGTGAAGACTGCAGCGGGCGGCCTCCATTGCATGTCAATTGCAATGTGCTGGGTGCCGGCTGCAGAGGGGGCGCCTCTTTTTCGGCAACGAGTGTGCTGTTGTGGGCGCGAGCCTGATGGCTTTCATGGTCCATGCGTGAACCTCTCACACATGTTGTGGATGTAGCATGTTGTGGATGCAGCGTGTAGGACATATGCTGATATGCACGTCTGGTCTCCATGGCGGGGGAGCATGGGACGTTTGGTCGGCACGCTCTTGATGTAACATAACGTAACATATGCATGTCTGGTATCCCTGGGTGATGAGCCTGCCATGCCTGTGCCTGTGCCTGGACTCGTCACCACAGGCCGCCGACAAGCTGCCCGACATGGCACGCTCTTTCGAGTACCTGCTCAACACCGGCAACCTGGTGTCCAAGAGCGGCCTGGACCTGAGCCAGTCCACTGGGTTCACGGTGAGAGGGAGAGCGGGTTGGGGAGGTGGGGCGAGCGTAGAGGCAAACGGGGAGAGGTGGGGGGAAGAAGGCGGACAAGCAGCGGGAGAAGCGGTTCAGTACACTGATTGCTAATGTCTGGCCGTGCTCATTAGAGCACAAGGACACCGGTGATCAGCGGGTGCCGCGTGTTGTCAGACTTGGGTGTTTTTGCGTTCACCCTACCTTGAACCAGGCTGCAGCTCGGATGCAGCTCAATGCTTAATTGCACCTGCGCTCTGCCGTTGGGCCCGCCGTTGCTGCTGCTGCTGCTGCTGCAGGTGGTGGCTGAGAAGCTCAACTTCTTCCGCTACCTGTCACATTTTAGGAGCGTGCACAGAGGCGCCTACTTTGCCGAGGTGAGCAGCTGCCTGGCGGGCTAGCGGGATGCAGGGTGGCTGGAGGGGGTTGCCTTGCTGGCCTAGCCCTGTGGCTCATGTGGTATGGTATGGTATGCTACATCAGGAGCGTGTCAGCCAAAAGGCCCATGCTCCCCCCAGATGGGGACCAGAAGGCAAGGAATCTGCTTAACAGCCTGTGGCTCATGTGTGCGGAATAGATCAATAGAATGTTGATGGATGCGAGCCCAGACATGCATGCATGCACCCATGCCTGTAGTTCCATATGACATGCCCATGGTCATGCTGCGCTTTGTTCCTGGCAGTATTTGAATTTGCTATCGGCTTGTCCCGGGCAGACAGGTTCCTGTGTTCAGCCTAATAACATGTGCCCTTTTGCCTTCCATTGGTGATGTGTGGCGGTCGTTGTGCTGCCCCCCTGCCCGCCTGCCTGCGTGCCCCGCCTCACTCGGTTGACAGCTGCGCACCACCACCGTGCGCAAGCTGCTGCCCGAGTCCTGGGGCTTTATGTGCCCGGTGCACACGCCAGACGGCGCGCCCTGCGGCCTGCTCAACCACTTCACTGCCGCATGCCGCATCGTGTCGGACAGCGCGGTGGAGCCGGACATGCTTGAGAAGGACGTCAAGGAGGTGGGCAGGGAGGAGGGAGGAGGGGGGAACGAGTGCAGGGGGGGGTGTTATGGGCTTCAAGGATTGGTTGGTGTGGCGCAGGATGTGGCCACAACGTGCCTCAACATGTTTAATGTGGTATTTATTCAGTGCTCCACTCAATGTACTTGCACATGCACGGTATTTCAAGCTGTATGGCAGACGTCAGATGACGTGCTCCGCGCACACCAGGGTCACCGCAGCTCCAAGACTGCCGCTTGCAGCATCGATTTACTGTACGTGTACCAATACTACAATACGTGCCCTCTGGCGGTGGGGCTGTGCGTCCGACCCAACGCTTCTCTTCGGGCCCCGGCCTTAAGAAACACTCACACCACTGACTGACTGCGTAGTGGTTGTTGCGCACTAGTTGTGGCGCAAGGGCTCTTGCGCAATGCCTGTCGTCCGCGCGCCCCCCCTCCTCCCCCCTGGTGCAGGTGCTTGCCTCCCTGGGCATGGTGCCGCTGTCGCCGCTGCTGGTGCCGCCGCCCCCCCCGGAGTACCTAGCGGTGCAGCTGGACGGCAAGGTGGTGGGCCACGTGCGCGCCACGGCCGCGTTCACCCTGGTGGCACGGCTGCGGCAGCTCAAGGCGTCGGCCTACGCGGCGTCGCTGGATCTGCCGCTGCCCACGAGCGGCGACGGTGTGGAGCTGGGGCCGACATGCGAGGCGGAGGCGGCCATCCCCCCGCACATGGAGGTGCGTTATGTCATGTAGTGTTACATCAAGAGCGTGTCGGCCAAACAGCCCATGCTGCCCCCAGATGGGGCCAGGCGAGCAGAACGGGTTACCAAGCAGGTACATGAAGTGTGTAGTGCGCTGTACTGGGCTGGTGCGGGCTGGGTTATGTCACTTGCGTGCGACAATACAGTGTGCTTACGTGGACCCTTGGTGGCATGTGATGGGCAAATGAGGCGGATGGGGTGATGCTTGGGTTGGGGTAACTTGGTTTCCTTGGTCCCCGTGTAGGGGGAGCATGGTTCGTCCAGCCTACACGCTCCTGGCTTAGCAATTAACATGCGGTGCTTCAATCCTTTGAGCATGCCTTGTGTGTTGATGGTGCAGATTGTGCACATACCTGCCAACATGGGCGGGCCGTACCCCGGCCTGTTCCTCTACACGCAGAGCAGCCGCATGGAGAGGCCTGTTGCCCAGGTGCGCTGCGGTCAGCTCATGGGGCGATGCGGCATCCTGCCTGTGCCCCCCCTGCAAGTGCATGCCTCATGTAGTCATGTGCTTCTCCTCATGTGCTTCTGCGCTGTAGGCATAGTGCGTGCATCGGCTAGATTGTGTGAAGAACGCGCTTGTGCATGTGTGTGTGTACTTTACTGTCTCCTGTATACCGGCCAGGTGGACCCACTGCAGTACCGTCAGTACTACTGCGTTTTTGTATGTCAGTGTGACGGAATGCACAATGTGATGCAAGAATGTGCTGTAACATGATGATGCTTGGGATTACTTGCTAGCGCATCGCGTTGAGTGTGCGCAGATTGGTTCCGGAGCCATTGAGCTGTTGGGGACGCTGGAGCAGGCGCACATGTCGATACGCTGCCCTGACGGAGGACACGGGGGGACACCAGGTGCGTTGGTGTGTGCGTGTGTGGTGGGGGTGGGGTGCAGCAGGCAGGGCATTCTGATGCTGGGCATCACTGACAGTTGGCCAGCTTGCGCTCACGATCACACACATACACTGCCTGCATCCCTAATCAGCGCGAGCTCCAGTTAGTACTACTGGCAGGTCGCATGCTGCATCGAAGGGGAGCCGTGCCGGGGAACCATGCACAGGGTGTTGGTTCCTGCTTCTCCCACACAGGCCAGAACTGAACAGTCCAGCGCCAGTCGGGAGCTCAACCGGCCCATCCCTCCGACGCTTTTCGGAATATCCCAATTCACGACCGTTGCCGCCAGCAGCAGCAGGACTTTCTCACCTGCCACTCCACATGCTGCCTTCCCACGCGCTCACACCACTCGTGTTGTGCATATCAATGAGCATATGCACC
>BDDA01000960.1:0-12190 GCA_001662385.1 Chlamydomonas asymmetrica | reverse complement strand
CTCCCCTCCCCCCCCCCCCCCCCCCGTCTGCCTCTCAGGCCTGCGGTTCAGCCATGAGGAGCTGGCTGCTGGCGCCATGCTGAGCGTGGTGGCATCGCTGACGCCCTATAGCGACTACAACCAGTCGCCGCGCAACATGTACCAGTGCCAGATGGCCAAGCAGACCATGGGCACGCCGGGGCAGGTGCGCTGGGCTCGGCGTGCACTACGCGTGCAATCAGCGTACTTGCAGCCCAATGCCATTAATGACTAGCTTTCCGAGTGGTCGCAGCTGCTGCGGCGGCATCTGAACATGTCACATGTTTGGAATTGCAAGGCGACCGGTTGAGGCATAAGGATCATCCCTGCCTGTCCCAAGCATGGTGCGAAATGTGTTGGTGCTGTGTGTTGGCGCTGGTCAGGCGCTTCAGTACCGCACGGACACCAAGATGTACCGCCTGCACACACCGCAGTCGCCCATCGCCAGGACATCCAAGTGAGCATAACTGGGGGGGCGCGGTGGCAGGCAGGCAGCGTGCAGTACTCATTGTCAGACCACATAACGAATAGGCTAAGCCGATCAATTCAGCGCTAAGGTAGCACCGTAACACCATCGCCGAGAACTAAGCAGTCAGGTGGGGGTTGATGGTCGGCAAGTCTGAGATTCACCCTCCATGCACCGCCCGGTCCACTGATCACACATCGCAGCCTCTGCATCTGATGCCATGCCCCCATCGAGCCCCTGGTACAGTTGTTCGTCCTCTGCACGGCAACGGCCCGATACTTCTATGGTTCCATCATATGTACTCACATAGTCATATGCCCCTGCTTCCTCCTTCAGCTCCCAGAATACTAACACAGCTGAGCACGCTATAGTATTAAAGTATTGTGCGCACGTGTAGTATGGGGGTATCTGTGTATGGCGGCAGTCTGATTCGTTTTTCATGGCTGCCTGCTGCACGTGCACACTGACACCGCCGCCTGCTCTGCTGCTGCGCCCATCACATGACAGGTTTGATGAGTACCATATGGACGAGTACCCGGCCGGCGCCAACGCGGTGGTGGCGGTGCTGGCGTACACGGGGTACGACATGGAGGACGCCATGATCCTCAACAAGAGCGCGGTGGAGAGGGGCTTTGGCCACGGCACGCTCATCAAGGTGGGCTGTGTGCACACCTTCACCTTCACGCACCATGCTTTGCAGAACGCGTGTTGTGTTAGCCGTTTTGTAGTCTCTGCAGAACTAATGCTGAGCACGTCTGATAATGACCTGCACTGCAATGCAGGCCGGTGTGCATGTTTGATTTCGGTGCGTGACGCCCAGAGCATGGGGTTGAACGCATGAGTGGAACAGGGCGCACCTACGCTAGCGCTTGCTCACGTTGACGTCGTACCCCGTGTATCAAGTTATCAACTACCCCGTGTCATCCACTACGGCTGTGCATATCAATTACAAACAGCGTCGCTGCGTAGCGGTCCATGTTGTCCTCAATGTATTGTGGGATTGCACTCTTCTAGTCGACTGGTTCCCATCTGGGGGGAGCATGGGCCGTGTGGCTACACTCTCATGCATGATGCAGGTCCTGATGTAACATAACATAACATAACGAACTGCAACCATGTCAAATTCCAACCACACTGCTCCTACGCAGACTGAGATGGTGGACTTGCGGGAGGAGAAGGGCCGCAAGAGCGTCTTCATGGCGGAGCCGCACGACCAGCGATCACGCGTGAGTAGGGCGCGGTAGTAGCGGCCCGCCCGGCTTAGCTGCCGCGGCCACATACGCGTGTTACACGCTGGGGGGCACCGCGGCACTGTAATGCGCTTTTGCGGTGTGAAGGGCGTGCAGCTGGGCTGGCAGCGCGGAATGCGGAGCGCGCTGTAATATGTGTGTGGCCTTGACGTCGATGCCCCAATGAATGAATGGAGGAAATGTCCGCCTCCATGTCGTGGGGAGTTGTCCATGATACGCCTGGACAACCGGTTGGTACATCCCTCATCTGTGTGTTGTGCATGGCCAAAGTGCGCCGTTTCCCCTTTCCCACCCTTGCTTGTGTTCAGCTTGTGTTGGTGCGACTGCGTTCTGTGCGGCAGGCTGAGAAGTATGTGAAACCGGAGGGCGCGTTCGGGCAGAAATTCCCGCAGAACATCCCCACGCCGCCGGGCAGCGCCAGCACCACTGGCCCGCTGCGCCTGGCGCCACAGGGAGACCACAAGAGCTCGGTGATAGTGGGGGCGGACGGCCTGCCAAACGTGGGCGCCATTGTATGGCCCGGCCAGGTGCGCATGCTTGGAGTGCAGGTGTGGGTGCAGGTGGGGGGGGATGAAATAAAGTGGGGCGACACATCGGGGGAAAAGACGCCGGTACCGCATGCGCTTTGCCACTGCCTGGAATCTTGACAAGGGATACCAGCGCCTGCACCCAAACATCACACCATCGGCAACAAGGCGAGCCACTAGGCTGCCGCAGGGCTGGCACTCTCGCTAGACTCTGTGACTGTGCACATTCCAGGTATCGTCCCACACTGCTGATTTGTGACCACATGTGTGGTGTGTGTCGCCGCTGGTGTGGTATTGTGTGCGTTGTGTGCTCACTGCTTATGCTCAGGTGATGTACACCACCAAGGACCTGCACACCACCTCCTACCACGCGCACAAGCACAAGGGGGAGGAGGTCGCGTACGTGGAGCAGGTGATTGAGGGTTGTGTATGTGGTTTGCAGACGCTGCTGGGACCTGTGCTGTGTAATCCTTATGTGCTACAACCAGTCCTTGCCTCTTCGCAATAATGCTGGCGTCCCCTGCAGCGAACTCATGAACCTCACTACTTGGCAGCTTCTGATGAGCCTCTCGGTCACATCGTATTGCCTCACTCTTTGTTGCTCTCCTTCCCCATGCCGCTCCTTCACTGTTCCCCACCTGTATTCACTTTTTGCCATTTTTCCTCATTCCCTATCGCGTTCTCTCTATCCCCTCTCCCCAGGTGGCAGTGGTGGGCACTAAGGAGAAGCTCCACCAGCGTGCAAACATACGCTACCGCATCAACCGCAACCCTGTGCCGGGCGACAAGTTCTCGTCACGTCACGGCCAGAAGGGTGTGCTGAGCGTGCTGTGGCCGGACGTCAACATGCCGTACTGCGCGCGCACCGGCATCCGACCGGACCTGATCATCAATCCCCACGCTTTCCCCTCCCGCATGACGATCGGCATGATGGTGGAGTCGTTGGTGTCCAAGGCGGGCAGCCTCAAGGGCCAGTTTGTGGACGCATCACCCTTCCAGAGGGCTGACGGCAAGCCAGGTGCGTGTTGGTTGTGCACGAATGTGTGCTTGCATGCATTGTGGCAAATCGCCCAGTGGCGCAAGACGTGTGTCCCAATGTACCTGTTTGACACACATGAGCAGTGTTGCCGTATGTGTGATGCCACACATGAACGGTGTTGCCGTATGTGTGCTGCACGGGAACCTGTACCTGCCCCATGCTTCACACGCCACCAGCTGCCACGCACACACGCACGCTTCCACTCCGCCTTGTTCCCACCTACTCAACGAGCACGCACGGCTGTATGCTATCTCACTGACGTCCACCTGTTGCGTGTGGTGTTATGAGCTGTTGCAGGCGCTCAGCCGGTGGAGCAGTGGGGGAGCTACCTGGAGGACCAGGGCTTTGCAAAGTACGGCCAGGAGACCATGATCTCAGGCATCACAGGGGAGGTGAGCGGTAGAGCAGTACAGCTGCAACGCCTGTAGCTCACCACCGCAGCTGTGCACACAGCCGTGTAGCTCACCTTGCATCCATACGTCCACCAGCCCTACGTATGACTGCGCTGTCACTCTGCACACCTACACCTTGCAAACGTACTTCCACCAGCTGTGCTTACGCATGCGCTGGTGTGGCGTGGTGGCTGCAGGAGATGCCGTGCGACATCTACATCGGCGTGGTGTACTACCAGCGCCTGAGGCACATGGTGTCAGACAAGTTCCAGGTGGGGGCCTGGGGGGGGAGGTGGGGGGGGTTGGGGAGAGAGCACCGGCTGCTGTAGGCCTGCTGCAGGGCTGCTGCTGCTGGCTGCTGCTGCTGGCTGCTGCTGCAGGGCTGCTGCGGATCTGCTGTAGATCTGCTGCCGCTGCTGCTGTCCTGCTGTCCTGATGCCGGTGCCGGCATGCTGAGGGCTTGCTTCCGCTGAGATTCAGATCCCAAAGGGGAGGAAAGTTTGGCGGGGTCTGCCCCCAAGGGTCCGAAACCCGGGGAAGTGGTAGCACACCCTCAGCATGGCAGGGGACTCGAGCCATATGGCTGAGCGTGTGGTTGGCGTGCGTGTGTGTGTGTGCCTGCTAGGTGAGATCCACGGGCCCAATCAACCAGCTGACGCGGCAGCCCATCAAGGGGAGAAAGTTTGGCGGTGGCATCCGCTTGGGTAAGCGACTGCGCTGTGCTGAGCTGCTCTGCCCTCACCCCCACCGCTCGTCTCGTGTTGGTATGCTGTACCCCTGTGTGAACCGCATTCGCTGTTTGGCGAACACCGCAGATTGGTTTGCCCCAATACCTGCGGCCCGCTGTCTCATTCGCACCTCCGCCCTCTCACACACACCTTTGCCGGCCCCAGTAAAACCGCACTGCACGGCCCCACGGGCACCTCTGCTGACACACGCCTTACCCGCTTGCTGTAAATACTGGCGGTTGATGCTGAATTGCTGCATGCAGGTGAGATGGAGCGTGACTCGCTGCTGGCGCACGGCGCTGCCTACCTGCTGCACGACCGCCTGCACGCCTGCTCAGACTACCACGTCACAGACGTGTGCACGGGCTGCGGTGAGTGCCATGCAGCGCAGTTGCAAACGCAGTTCGAGGAGATAGCTCATGACAGTGCGCGGAACATTCAGCGTCAACTGTGTACCGCCTATGTGTCACGCTGGCTTGGTTGCAGCATCTGTGTGTCTGGGAACGCTTGCAGACGAGTCTCCACGGATGTGCAGCTTGAATTGTGTACCGGGATGTAGGATGGTATTCTGCTGTTGCTGAACTCTGTGTTGTGTTGTGTACGTGCGCAGGGAGCTTGCTTGCGCCGCTGTCCAAGCCCGCCGCCAGCATGACGGCCACGCAGCAGGGCATCCCAGGGGGTGTGGAGGCGCGGGGGCCCATCACAGGTGCGTGCATGAAGCATATGGTTTGGTGGGACATGCCGGAGGCACAGCATCGCATGCATGCACTGATGGTGTTTTGCAGGCAACCTGGTTGGCGCATGCATGCACCGGAGCGCCGCCGCACCCTGCCAAAGCCCTCCCCACAGTGTCCGTCCGTCCGTCCGCATCCTGCTCTGAGTATCCTGCTCTGAGTATCCTGCTCTGAGTATTTGTTGGGCGTGGTGTGCTGTGGTCATACACGCTCGTCATTGGGCAAGAGGCCATGCTGCACACATCACCGCGCTGCTAACGGCGTCAAACCCTCCCCCTCCCGCTCTGTCATTGTCATCCTTCTCATGCCATCACCACCAGGCGAGGTCGTGGTGTGCCCCATCTGCGCTGAGGCGCCTAACGCGGGCGGCGGCCGCCCGGGAGCGCCGCGCAAGCCCGCCGCTCCCACCGAGCGCGTGGCGCTGCCTTACGTGTTCAAGTACCTTGCCAGCGAGCTGGCCGCCATGAACATCATGGTGTCGCTGGAGGTGGCGTAGACGACTAGACGCGCGCGACGATGGTGGTGTGTGTGGCATGGCAGTACCGGGTGCACCAATGGTTGCCGTGTCGGCGATGCAGCCGTAACATCGTTGCTGGTTGCTGATATGCAGACACAGCGGCGGCTCGTTGGTTGCCGTACATGCACACGCTGTACTGCCGTACCGCATGCCGTTGTCCCTGCATTGTCGTGGAGGCGTTGCTGGCTGAGGCGACTGACATTTTGCCCGCAACTCTACCGGCTATGTGGGGGCCATAGCACTGGCGATTGCGCTGGTGGTGGTCGTTAGTGAAGCCATGGAATGGCCAGCATGGCAGCGCACGGCGAGGTGCTTTCTGGGCCCTTGCTTGCATGGGTATGCGTTATAGGCAGGTGGAGTGCCTTATCGGGTTGTGATAGGCGCATGAAGTTTGGTAGACTAGCTTAGGCAATGAACTAGGACGTTGTAGCAACTCAAGACCCAGACCCTACCCCACTCCTTATACCAGAAACCATCAAACCCTTGATGAGCATGGGGCTGTGCTGTCGTCAGCGCTTGTGTGGTGCGTACCATATTGCGCGTCGACGTCCTCGGGCAGTTGTCCGCAGTGCTCGCCGTCGATTGGACCGCTTGACGCATGATCAATGTGCGCCAAGACGTACGCCATCCCATATTCAACCTACAGACGGTCATCCAATGGAGCCGCCAAACTGTGGCTCTTGCATGCATGGCTGCTGGTCGTCCGGGCCTATGAGCGGCGTTCCCCCTCGCTTCGCAGCCCGGCCTTGCTCAGCCTAGCAGCCATTGTTCGGGGGCAGTAGGGCTGCGCCAAGGAGCTCGACCTGGAGCGATATGCTGTGGCGGTTCACGGCTGTAAACTGCATTAACGTATTCAATGCATTTCGAACGTATCAGTTCTTATTGGATTGTTGCTGTGTTGGCAGCATGGCGTCGCATGCTTTCCATGTTTATGGATGATGCATGCATTTCTGTGTGGATTGCTGCAATGGCCTCATTCCCTCGGGACCCGGCATGCCCCAACATGCAGCTGCAAGAGGCTGAGTGGCTGGCCCCAATGTTTGTGTTTGTTGTGTCCAGCGTGTCGACGAGGCAGTGTGATGCACACACTGATCGACTCGCTGTTGTGTGGAGTGTGGTGCGGGGCTGGTAGGTGGTATCGTGCATAAATGTACGGCACTACATGTCTCCTCATGTGTGATGCTTCATTCCGACATACTGAGGAGGGGACATTGTGAGCGGGATGCTCACCTCATGCATGTGGCACACTCTTGCTGTCCGTCTCGGTGTCTCCCTTAGTCCCTTTGTACCAAGCCTGGGCCTACCGGCAAGCAAGCTCATGATCCCTGTAATGTAGCGCGACGAACCGCCCCACAATCTGCTTTCACATGGTGTGCATCTGCCCGCCACCCACACCTTCCTGCACACGCGCTCAAGGCGTTATTAGGTTGTGATGGTATTCAGCTGAATGCCTGCCCATACCCAATGCACAGTGGTGGGCTTGACATCGTACGTTGAAGGATTACAGCGTGTGTAGGCTTACGTGTTTCGAGCCACGGCTGCTGACAGGCGCCTTGGCGACATGCAGCCAGGCGTCGGGATGCATGGGCTGCGCAAGCAGGGGAGGCCGCGGGTACGCGGATGGGAGCATGGCCGACAGGCAATCGGCAGCTGCGCGTGGCAGCCGCATGGGCATGTCAACAAAAGCGAGCATGAACGCACACAGCGTCCTGCATCACTCAGGCAGGCATTCAAGGCTGCAGGAGTGCAGGTGTATGCCATGTAGGATGGCGGAAGCATTGTGCAAGCGGAGTTGCTGGATGATATCTTGGCAGCGGTTGTGCTACAGGATATGCTCAAAGCTACGAAACACGACCAGTAATGTGCGTGAGTAACGTGTGATTTTTCAATCGCATCAAACAAATGATGTTGCCAGACATGCGTACGTGAGTTCAAGGATGCTGACGCACAAGCGGGGAAAGGGTGAGGTGGGGTGTGGGGGCGTACACTCACACCAGGCAGGCAGGAGATGGCGGAAACCACGCGTAAACGGCAGTTACTAGGCACAGGTGTGGAGGCCGTACGTATGGTTGTGCACCGTACATAATCCAGCCACCCAACAAGAATCCCAGCATCAACGAGCAACAATCGGGTGCAACAAACGACACCCCCACCAGCTCAAGCAGGGCCCAGGATGAATGCACAGGTGAGGTTCAGGGAAAACAAAAATGCACCAATGTGTGCACCATCCTGCATTTTGCACCATGTGCGCATGGATGACCCCCATGGGTGTGCCAGGGTGGGGAGGGTGGGGGGTGGGGGGTGGGGGCAGTGAAGCCTGAAAGAGAGCAGCCGGCGCATGGCATACATGCATGTGTGCATCTCAGCGCGGCCGGGAGCATCCTCCGGAGCGTGTCTCAGCCGGCATCGCTATCCCATTCTTTTCCGCAGCTCTCAAAATCGCTTCACCCTGCAGTGCTACGCATGATGGATGTCGGCATGCTATACCGGCAAATCCGGCCCGTCTGCAAACGAGCAACACTATAGCTCAAGATGCTCGCACGGATCGACTGCACACAGATCGCGCAAGGGGCGCAACGGGTGACTAATTGCTGCTGCCTGGCACCTGCCTGACGTGAGGCAAGTGGCCGGGTGTAGCTGCGGCAGGCGACATGCTTTGCGTGCGCTGACAGCTGCGCGCACCCACCGTGCTGTGCATGGCGCTGGCATGCCAACGTGCCGCATTCGCTAAGCAGCGTGTGGCTGGCAGGCACTGTGCGTACAGCTGGTGGTGCGACCCTTCAATGTGCACAACCACTTGTACCGCCTGCATGGCGTACCGCCGCGTACCGGCATTGCACAGGCGGTACGGGGCGGCCTGCACACCGCTCCCTCCAGGCCTCCCTGCAGCGCTACTGCTTGCTGACCACTACTGCAGCTGAGCGCCGGCACGTACCCGGTAGCCCTTGGGCACGCACCAGGTGCTCAGGCTGATCCCCTCCTGGATCATCGCGCTGGCGCGCGGCTCAAGCAGCGCCAGCACCTGCGCGGTGGTGAGAGATTGAGCCATACAGGTAAGTGTAAGCGGCGGTCACTGGTCGCCGACAACACTACCAAGCACGCGCCCACATAAACACCCACGTCCACACCCAAACAAACGCCCCCTCACACGTGCACACCCGGCCACGGCCACTCAGTGCACCTGCACACATGTGCGCGCCGCTCCCAATCCTTCCTTCCCACATCACTCCAGCACGCAGTGGCAGAGCCACTCGTACAGCATACCTTGTCGTACAGTGCGTCGTTGGTGGCCAGCAGCGACCTATCAAACACGCTGTACGCCAGGCCGTCGGCGGTGGTGATGCGCCCGCCCGCCTCCTCCAAGATCACGATGCCCGCAGCCACGTCCTGCGCGGGGGGGAGGACACCATGCGACCACACAGATGCGATTATGTTATGTCATGTACTAAAACCCTAAAACCCTAAACCCTAAACCCTAACCCTATGTCATGTACTAATGTCACATCAGCAGCGTGTTGGCCACAATGCCCATGCTCCCCCCAGATGGGAGCCAGACAAATGCTTGCAGGAATACCGCAGTCCAAGCAACGGACAAACGGACGCCCGCAATGCAGCAGCGTGAGTAGCGACACGTTTGTGTGCTTGGATGCATGGGCTGGCACGCCAGGCGTGTGCAGAAACCTTCGCTGGCTGCACAGACGAGCTTGGGTGTTAGCGTAAAGGGAGCAGGTCGGCTGTCAAGGCACGCTGGCATGGCTTACCCACGGCTTCAAGTTGAACTGCCAGTAGGCATCGACGCTGCCTGCATGGTGTTGCAGGAGGCAGGACACACCAGCAGCCGCTCAGGTACCACACACTGATGTGAAATAGTCCTGACAAAATATCAAACAGATCACACAATGGCGCTGGGCTTGGCGAGCCAGGTGCCAAGGCAGCATTCCGCCCAGCAAGCACTCCGCAGATCGACACGAGACGCCAAAGCCATTGACAGCCTTACCAGGCCAGGTATGGTGATGCGTGACCGTGGGCCTTCGGCCAACCCAGCAACCCCATCCGGCTGCACCGTATGCCATGGCGATGCCCTGATGACCCTCAGCTGCGTGGCTGTGATGACCCCTCATGGGTTCGTCCCACCTGACGCTAGGTGGCAGAGGTTGGCCGCCGCGGCGCCGCTCATGCGCACGCCGCGCGCCTTCTGCGTGAATTCCTTGTGCAGGGGCGTGAGGTGCGGCCACATGTCCGGGTAGTACACCAGCTCCGTAGCCTGCATGCACCACGCAGGCGCATGCATGCATGAGGAAGGGGGCGTGCATGCATCAGGAGGGGGTTACGCATGCAGGTGGCAGGCATGAGGAATGAAGGGGGTTATGCATGCATGCACGAGCGTGTGCGTGATGACTGGGCCACTGCACCCCCTCGCGGCGTGCTGCCAGAAGCGAAGAGCACGTGAAATGGGAGCATGCACACCTCATGAGCTGGTGCGGCGCAAAGACAGGGTGTCTAAGGGAACCCAGGGCATTGCTTTCATAGGGGGCGGGGTCTGGGGCGGGGTCACCCTCGTACAGCGAGGCACCGCCAGTTCCCTCCCTCACACGCGGTGACACACACGAGTGCTGAAATGCACTTGTGCCGCCTGACTCACCACCAAGGCATCTTGTAGGTCCTTAGTCCCACTGACGCTGATCGCCTTGCCGTCACACGTGGCGCCGCCGTTGCGGTGCGCCGCAAACGTGCGCGTGTGCCACGTGTGCGGCCCCCCGATGAACTCTATGACGCACCCTGCCACTGGTGTGGCATGACGCAACACACCCACGCTCACGCAGAAGGACTGGTATCCAGAGCCGAAGTTGCATGTGCCGTCGAGCGGATCAATGCACCTGTCAGTACCACGGCACGCACGGAGCACGTCCTCGTGTTTCCGTGAATGCACAAAGCTAACAGCTAAACAACCTGAACTGTTCCCAGAGGTGGTCAGAGCTGTCGCAGCAGTGTAGGTTAGCGTACAAACAAGCACCGTGCATGCAAAATGCCCAACAACGCGTCACGCGCCTGAATTGCAAGCCCAAACGTACCATAGGTATTCGCTGCTCACGTCTCCCACAACGCCGCCCTCCTCTCCAAGGATAGCGTGAGAAGGGAATGCCGACTGGATCGCGCTGATGCAAACCTTCTCTGCTGCCTTGTCTGTTTCTGTGACGATGTCGGTGCCGTCTTTGCGCGAGAACGACCGAGGCTTGCCCAACGCGCTCATGACCACCTGGCCGCCACGTACAGCAAACGTGAGGCTAGGAAAACTACATGCGGATGTGCTTGCAGGCCTATGTCAGTGTGGTGCCTGAAGCTACCAAATGCTAGGCACTCGCCGGGACGTCCTGCAAGCGTACCAGAGGGGCCATGCTTGGAACAGCACTGAGCGACAGTCCATGCCTCACCTCAGCTCCCAGGC
This sequence comes from Chlamydomonas asymmetrica, assembly GCA_001662385.1. NCBI lineage: Eukaryota > Viridiplantae > Chlorophyta > Chlorophyceae > Chlamydomonadales > Chlamydomonadaceae > Chlamydomonas > Chlamydomonas asymmetrica. The sequence goes on along the minus strand of BDDA01000960.1, from coordinate 1,073 downwards.
TTGCAGCCTGCTTTGCCACCAGGAGCAGCTCCTTGGAGGGAACCTTCTGGTTGGGCGGCGCCTGTGCTGAGGCGCGGACAAGAACGCCACTGTGCCTTCGGAGCCCTGCCGGCGTGATGGACGTTGGCATTGCCGCCGACGCTCTGCCTCTGGACAGCTGTTTGGTCGTTGTTTGCATTGTAGCACTGCCGCGAATGAGGTTGGCTGCTTTCTGCCACTGGTTCAGTTTGGTGTGTCCTCACAGGTGACAACGTGGCATTGATGGTAATGTGCCTGTGACAGTCAGCAGTGAGGGACTAGCTCTGAGTGACGGCAAATACCTTGAAGAGGAGTAGATAGGTTGCAACTTTGGATACCGGTTTACCACAAAAGGTGTTTTGGTGAAAGAAGGTGTTCATGGGCGGGACAGGACCGTCAGGACGACATTTGCAGCTGGCAACCCATCACCTTCGCTAGAGCATGTGCAGGTGCCACAAACAAGCAGGCTAGACACAATCGAATTATTGCCAGTGGCCTATCCACACCCTCAACCATATGGCAGCGCAGCTAGCGCAGCAGCACAACCAAGCCGTGCCTGCACAGCCTTGATGAGCTTGATGTCTGCCTGCGAAGCAAATACGCCTCTTCCAGAGCAGCAGTCAGACAGTGTATGTCTGCCTGGTGCCCAGCGGTGTTGATATTGTCGATATAGTCAAGCCAGCAAGCGTTCAATGTGTATGGTACAGGACTCACCGGATCCCTGAAACTCACCCCCTTCCATCAATGCCAGGTCCTGAGTGACATCCAGGCAACATCATAGCGAGCATCTGCCACAACAGTCAATCTGTGCACAGGCAATAAGATGTCCCCTCCCAGGTTCGAACTGGGGACCTTTCGCGTGTGAGGCGAACGTGATAACCAACTACACCAAAGGGACAAGTTCCACGACAATCAATGCTATTATTTATGTACGCTGTTAATGGTTTCGGAGCGGGTCAAGCGGCCCTATGGCGCCTGCAGTGGGATAACCGCTGGAAGGAACCCTACTGGCGCCTACCGCTGGACGGGGTTGCCATCTATGGCGCTGCTCGGTA
>BDDA01000959.1:17621-43191 GCA_001662385.1 Chlamydomonas asymmetrica | reverse complement strand
GGCGAGGCTAGGGGGGGGGGGGGACGGGGAGCATGCATGGGCTGGGCAACGACGGTCAGGAATGATATCTGGCAAGGAGCTGGTGGTGTGGGGGAGAGGGGAGGGGGGGGCGGGGTAAAGGGAGGCGAGGTGATGGCGTGTGTAGGAGTGGTGCCGAGCCACGAGGTGCGACTCCAACGTCACATGGCATGCGGAAGGAGTGAGGGCGCATTTAGCTGTGCTAAATGGCCGTGCCTGATCAACACCTCGTGACCATCTGACAAGAGCCCGACCTCGTGTTCTGCGTGTTGCTGCACGTACCGCCTACCATGCAACTGTACCGCGCCACAGGGTGGAGCAGTTCAGCCCACCCTTTGTGTTCTCCGACCAGCGCCCCTCGCTCGCCACCGTGCAGCACTTCATCATCTACGGCCAGACCTTCACCGCCACGTACCGCCCGGACGTCAATCCAGTAACCGCGGTACGCCTTGTAGCGCCTTCGTCCACGACCCACTCCACTAACATGCACCAGCGCGTGATCGGCCTGGAGATCGTTAGCAACGACGAAGCCACGGGCGCGCTCGTGTTGGTGGCGCCGCCAAACATCAACATAGCCATCCCCGGGAAGTATATGCTGTTCCTCCTCAACGGAGACATATATTCAAGCTCGTTGTGGTTGACGCTCAGCACCGATTCGGAGCGCTGATAATGGCGACTGCATGGAAGCAGCACCAGTTCGGAGGACCGATAATGGCGACTGCATGAAAAGCAGCACCGATTCGGAGCGGTGACGGTGACTGCATAGAAAGAAGCGACACGCCTTGATTTAGATATGGCAAGGCTGTCGCGAGTTAGAAGTGGTAGTTTCGCACCGTCTGGCGGTCATTTGGGGGGCCGGCATGGCAGGGCTGGGGGATGTGTAGGTGAGCGTCCAGCGCCTGCATATCTGTTGCACTGCACCCGAACATAAACTGCAAGTTTGTAGCGCATTCACTGCAGGTATGGTGGCTGCAGCCGTCAGGCCAGTGTCGATCCTGGTCATGCTACGCACGCGCGTCAATGGTCAAGGTGATTTCACCCAAAGCATACGCGCTGTGCATTTTTCGCGGATTGCTATACAGCCCTCCAAGCCTCATGCGCCCAATTGCCATTCACTGCTGCGTCGCAATATGATGAGTGCATTGATGTGCCATATTGTGGTGTAACGGTTGCCACATGTGGTCAGCCAAATTGTGGCAGTCGGACAAGTCACCCGAGCATTTGAGCCTGGTTTCGGCCTTTTGGGACGCTTTGCCCATAAGGTGCAGGGTTGGGGCCATCTGTTGCTCTTGTCCTCCGCATCACACATGTATTTCACCAAGCTTATTTTGCTTGTGTGCCCCTTGGATTTAGCCCGAATTCCTCCAACTTAGTCCGCGTTTGCATAGAAGCAGAAGGCCTTTTGCACTCCGCAGCGTCCTTTTTGAGTTCTCTGTGCTTCAGCAGTGCAAAAGGCGCCTCACCTTGCAGCATTCTTCCCTGCATTCTTCAACGCTTAATTGATTTTTCTTGCACTGCTCAAGCGGGCCTCTCGGCTCTGCTTCTTACCCCGCAGTTTACGTACCTGCCTGAGGGACGCCAAGTGCTCGGCAAACCCTGCCACCCTGCAGCACCTCTCAAGCACTGGCTCTGTATCCAGGCTATATGTCTGTTTGTTTCTAGCCCACCTCTCTTGTTGGGCCTCACCCTCATCGCCCAAAGCGCGTGTACTGTGCTGCACTCGGTGGCACTGACGTGTGAGCACACATTCCATTCCCTCGCGCCTGCGTGTTTTGACTTGTCAGACACCTTGTATCCTGTAAATGTAGTCCGTATGAGTTTTGTCAAAGCAAGCCAAGTCTCCAGGATGTTTCCACTGCCGGTTTCGGGAATATTTCGAACGGGTCGTGGGTTTCATTTTTCAAGTCCGAAGCTGTTTGACAGCGAGAATTGCTCGAGAGCGCTTGGTGGGTGCTCTTCCTCCTGAGGTGTGAGAGATGGAGCAGCGCATGTGCGGCGTGTGAGTTAAGACTTGATCAGGCTGGACGATACTGGTTCTGCCGTCTCTGCTCACTTCCCAAGTCTCTGGTTGCCTGCTCACCCACCCACATGTGCGAATTGTACTGTGAACTACCATGTTGCGCACTTGCAACGGAAAACAGTTTCAGTGAGCGGTCGCACGAACCAGTCATCGGTTGGCAGAGCGAGGCAATCAAAAAGTTTCTGCGTTTGCTAAACATTAAGAAGCACCTGCGAGATTAAGCTTTAGGCAAGCTCTTATCGGTCCCCCAACTGCTAGTGTGGCACAGAGGGACATAGAAATATCAGATCGACACAAATCACACGAAACACCACCGTAATGCATGGGTGACTGAACATGACCGCGAGTATGTAATACGTTGCTGTGCAGCCACATAGGTAGGGTGCAAACAGTGAGCCACGGCACATGCGAAAGCCAGAGTCGGTGGAAAGCGGCGCGCATCTGAGGATTGACTTTGTCAGTTTGTGTGGTCAAGTTAGCGCGCCTGGCAGCAAACTTACAGGTTGTCCGGAGCTGCTTGTGACACAAGCTCGCCACCAGTCTCCTTTGTACTTTGATGTAATGAGGACAGGAATATGGAGACGATTGGGTTCGCAGGTTGCTTGCATTCCTTCTCCCGCTCATTTTTTCGGGTTTCATTACCGGGCATGGCTTTGCCCATCATCATAATTGCTCCCAGAGGTGCTTATCGCATGTTTTTTTAAGTACAGCTTAGACAGCTGCATACAAACTCTACTCGCGCGTCAAAGGGCGGATGCTGCTGGACGTTGAGGCTGCTGCTTTCTGCTTACCGAGTGGTAGAGTTGCGACAGCGGCAGAGGCAGTGGCTGCGGAGCAGTGCGACAGTACCACGTAGACCATCAGCAAAAGAACACCTTAGCGAGCGCTGGTATTTCCAGGGCCTCCAGGGCCTTATGCTATTGTTGATTGTCGGACTATTGGCAGCGCAGCTATGGCTTGAGCCCGCTTGTTCGACGTCCATAAAAGTACAAGGTGAAATACCTGCGCTGCGTCGTGCTTTGGCCTGCTAGCTCGCCGTCGTGAAACTGTTTGTGTCGCTTTAGCCCACCACAATAGCCGTCCAAAACCACACCAGTCCCTCTGTTGGTGGGGCGCAATACATCGACTGTTAATGCATAGATGCAAACAGTTTCTTGTGGCTTGATGATTAGCTTGTCTCGAACGTTGAGACCACCGTCCCTATCGCTGGTGTTTCAACCACCGAGACCAGAACGTTAACACTCCTGCACGAGAAGCAGTCAAGCACCCTTACTTTCCTTGTATTAAAGCGCTGTATTGCAGGACGTGTCAAACTGTCTTTCCTGCTGAACGCCTCCTGTGCAGGTGAGCTCAGCCTCATCGCCGTCCATCCGGGCGGGGGCCTGCCGCCATATGTGGACTACAGGCTTAACAGCGGCGCTGTCTTCTACAGCTTGGAACTGTACGAATTTTCAAAGGATGCCAAAGCGAGCTTGCGCACAGGGCAGCAGCTATCAGTGGCAGGAACACTGTCACATGGGGGCGACATCGCACAGGACGACTTGGCGGCCAGCAGCACAGTCGTAGCGGCCACCGTGAAGGAGACGGCTCCTGAAGGTAGTGGGCGGAGCTTGGAAGCTTCATCAGGAGCGGATGTTTCCAGCGCAACGGCCCGCCTAGTTGTTGAACAGATAGTGCTGCAGCCCGCAACAGGGTGCCATGAACAGGCGGATAACCGGACCTCCAAGGCAAGGCAAGACCAGTCAGCTCAAGGAGAAACCATGTCGCCTATACAGCACAGGGAGCTTATCCCTGCGAAAGATGCAGCTGCAGAGGCTCATTCAGCGGAATACGTGCAGCAGAAGTTCACGATGGGAATCTTGGTTGTTCCAGTGTCTGTTTGCAGTATCGAAACGCAAGCGACTTCCATCAAGCTGCGCAGTATGCTCTTCAACGGATTGAACTCTAGTAACACCGACGAAGCTGCAGCCCCAGATTCCGCGCTTTTCACCGACACAAGCACTGGCCAGCCCACGCTGGCGGGGATTTTCTCAACGTGCTCTTACGGCAAAGCAAGCCTTGCTCCCGAGCAAGTGAAGCTGCTAGAGAGCCACGTTGATGTGTGCTATGCGGGTGTGGAGCTGTGCGACGTCCAGGCGATAGCGGCCGAGGTACGTGCGGAGCGCGCTGTCTCACCACGCTGCGCCGCGTGCAAGGGTGGTGGGGCGTCCGTCGGCGCAGCCCAACCACCCCGCCAGCAACGCATCAACAAGCAGGGCATGCGATGGGATCGGTGGTTTTAACACATGCCAATAAGTTGTGTTTGCGGATGGCCAGCTGTGGGACTGCACTGCCTGCATTATGGCGCACGCAGTGCTGCTGGATCAGGTGCAGCCAACCCTTTCACTTTGCAGCATATCATGTTCAAGCTGTGGCATCTCTTGGTTCCCACATGACACACGAAATCCATCGAGTGTTGTGTGATCTCGCCTTTCGAATCGCATCCTTACCGCGCCCACGCCACCTTGCACGCTGCTGTGCAGGCAGAATCCAAGCTCCCAGCGGACGTACTGCAGCAGTACCGCCACATCATGTACGTACTGCCCAGCGCGTACGGAGCCTGCGGCGGTTTTGCGGGAAAAGCAGAGATTGGATGCTACAGTAAGTGGTGGGTGGCTGGTAGTGTGTGCACTCATCACACGGGTTGCGTCCCTTGTGCACACAATTTGCATCAGACGGCAATCTGCTATTGTCATTGCTTGATTCTGCCTGCCACCCTCCCTCCCCCCCCCCCTTCCACTCTCTCCCATGATCACGTGCCTTCTTTGAAACCCTCTCGAGGGCGGCCCTGGGCCTCTGGCTAGCCGGCCGAGCGTAAACAACAACAACATACTGGCGCCCTGAACGCTGCAGCCATGCAGCCAGGAAGCACGCTTGCTGCCATGCATCCTGTGTGCGTGCCCGCCTCCACAGGCCTGCCTGCACCTCGCCCCTGCCGGCTGTGGATGGGCGACAGCTATGTGATGCAGCCAGAGCTCGTGGCACACGAGATTGGCCACAACCTCGGCCTGCACCACGCAGCTCAGGCAGTGGTGCCCGCGCCCCTACAGCAGCAGCAGCAGCAGCAGACTAGCGCTGGCAGCGGGGCGCCATACCTTGAGTACAACGACTGGTGGGTGTGTTGTTGGGTTGAGCATGCGCACGTCCATGCATGATGCATCCCTCACATGTAAGCGTGGGTTGGAGTCGACACTGACATGGTGGAGGAGATGACGGCATCACGTGCAATTTTCAATGGCGGCACCAGCATTGGCTGGCGGGTAGCAAGGTGCCGCACAGCATTGTCAGTATAGTACTCGTCACACATTGGACCGCTCCTCGTGAGTAAAGCCTGTCGGTTCAAAGGCCATGTCCCAGTGAGGCATGGGCAAAGGCTATGGTGGCTTTGCCCTGCATATTCGGATCATTCGTCAGCGCGGCATGCAGCGTGGCACCGCACCGCACCATAGCGATGTGTCGCAAGGGCAGATGCTCTCAACGCCATCATGCGCCTGTGCTCCAACGCCTCATGCCTGCAGGTCTTGCCTCACGCATGCAATTCCCGGCTCATGCACGCAGGTCTTGCCTCATGGGCACCTACCCATACAGCGGCCTCATGCGCTGCTTCAACGCGCCCCACCTGTGGCAGCTGGGCTGGGCGCAACCACACGCGGACGATCAGGCCAGCGCTGCGCTCTCACCGGACGGCGCGGGCCGCGAGTATGCGCTGCCACCCGCACTGTCCAGCGACACGCACATGGTAAGCATGGTAGCATGCCCCTTGGGCGCTCTTTCTGGCACATGGTAGGCAAGCATACACATGGTCCCCATCTGGGGGGAGCATGGGCCGTTTTGCCGACACGCTCCTGATGCAACATCAGATACTGGTAACGTAACGATATAACGTGTATGCGGTGGGCAAGCAGGCAGGCAGGCACAGCCGCAATGTCCTCAGACAATACCTGAACTGGATGAACACCTTATCTTATCTTGTCTTTGCCGTGTTGTAGTAGGTCAGGAATTGGTGTCAGCTGCAGCCGCACGCGCGGCCGCCGCACGAGCGCCCTCGCCAGCGCTATGCGCTGCTTCTGGCCACCACTCATATGCGTGACGTTCGCACAGCCTTCCGTATCTCCCCCCATCAAGCTGAATGTGCATTGGCGTGCGCAGGTGCGGCTCGCGCTCGACTATCACCCTGATAACCCGGTGTTCTACTTGAGCTGGAGGCCACGCCAGGGGCCTGTGGACCTGATGTCAGGCGGCTTTGCAGACGCGGTCAATATTCACAGGTCAATGCTCACCGTATGTACATGTGTGTCTCACCCCCCCAACCCCCCTCATGGGTGCATGTCAGCATGTACAATTGCATGAAGATGAGGATGGAGCCTGTGGGAGATTATTCGGGAGGCAAACAGCGCAGGTCTCTCTCCCTCGATCGTGTTACATCGGCTGCCTGCACTTTCACTGACGGGCCCTTCATGAACGCCGTATGTCATCACGCGTCCTGCAGCCTTCCCTAAAGCTGGTGTCACCCCCCAACCCACCTCCAGTGCGTCAGTGCATAACGAGACGAAGAAGACCGGTGTGATTCCCATACACGGTCTTGCGCACAGTGTGTGCGGCAGCATATGCATGCTGATGCGCTGCCCCGATGCAGTGCGTCGAGCGAAACTGATGGGGCATGTTGCTCGTCGCTCTCCGTCTAGGTTCGACGACGGGCGCGACAGCGCAACGTTCACGTACCACCAAGCGGCACTGAGGGCGGCGCACGATGCGTGGTACTGCAGGACGTACGGCCTGCGTATTGCCGTCTTGGTGGGTACTGGCTGTATTGGATATACCGTGTATTGCTGTCTTGGCAAGCTTGGGGTGGCTTAATGTGTTTCTCGGATGCCATCGCACTGGATTGCAACGGGCCCAAGTCCTGCACTGCTAAGCATCAGGAATTCATGTAATGCCAGACTGGGCTCGCGGGCTGTCCTCACTTTATTGCTGCAGGAACCGGGAAGCGCCACCGCCAGCGCACGCGTCATCGTCTGCAGGGTGCCAGACAACAGCACGCTATGCGGGGGTGAGGCGGCAGCACCCCCGCCCCCACCCAGCCCTCCGTATGCGGGTAAGGCAGCCTGCAGCAGCAGCAGGCCGGGCCCTTGCCGGGCTCACAGGTCCTCTTTGCCTAACTACCTACTGCGACCACTCACGCACCGTGCTGCAACGCATGCACACTGGCGTATCCTGCATGTGTCTGTAGGCCAGGTCCACGGGCAGGATAAGGTACGTGCTGGCCACTGTACCGGTATGTTCTCCAAACACCGCATGCATGTGTCGGTGGAGGAGGAGCGTCGACCCTTGCGCTGTGTCGCACTATCCGCACATCTATCTGCAGGGGTGGCGTACGCGCTGCTTGGGCCCATCCGCTTCAGGACCGACCCTACATCCAGCACCACAGGCAGCGCCACCACCGCCACCACCACCAACAGTGACAAGCTTGCACAGGACTCTGTGCTGTCACCTGCCTCACCAACCGTGACGGCAGCGCCAATGGTGACAATGCTGCGAGGTGCAGCAGCAGCAGCAGCAGCAGCAGCAGCAGCAGCGACAACAGGAACAGCAGGGAAAGCAAGACGGACAGACGCGGCTGCCTTGAGCGATAAGGAACAGCCACAGCAGCAGCTGTGCCTCACGGCAGTCGACAGCGCCCTCTCGCTCACCTTGCCTCTGTCCTTTGCGCCGTGCGCAGCGCTTGTACCGCTTGTACCGCAGACGCCTGCGGTATCACGGCAGTCCTTCCTGGTCATGAAGTACAGCGGGGGTTACGCTTCCATCCTGCTGCAGTACAATATGTACTGCCTAACCGTAATGCCAACCGGCAACGTGGAGGCAGCCTTATGCCGGTACGCATTGTGCGCGTTATGCGAATAGGTCATGTGGTAATTTGCACTTGCTAACCGAAATGAGCCTGATACTCTTCTCCGAATGTGAAGACTCGCTGTATGGAGAGTACCATGTGCCCGAGTTGCCCCGTGTATCTTGCAGTGTGCGATCATGTGTTTTGGGGCACATTAGTGACGCTCGATTGGCTCTCACGCGTGCACATGTTAGGCGTCACCACGCATGCTTGACGACGCATGATGGCAATATGGCATACAGCGTGGACGCCAGGCGTGCTTGTGTGCACACTGGCGTTGCATATTGACACACCTATGTCGTGGTTGCGGTGGTGTTGCTTTCGCAGGTCGTGGGAGGGCACACCGCCAGTGGAGCAGGCCTGGGTGCTGCCAGAGAACGCTGCTGCGGATGGCGATGAAACACCTCGCCTGACAGAATTGACCAGCATGAAGACTGGTGAGGGTGTGGAGTTTTGTGTACGACATCTGTTACTGTATTTGTGTACATGGTCGCGCTGAAGCAGCTGTGGCCTACCGCCTTCGTCAAGCCACTAGACCAGTAATCAAACTATTATAGCACTGTCGCTGTGATCAACACAACAAACACGCAGACGTAAACGTGTTGATTGGTCTTTGACGCCTGCAGGCCAGCTGCTGGGGACCATGTTGGTGCTGCCGCTGGCCGGCGGCGGGCCTGGTGGCAGCCCCACGCCTGCCCCTGCAGTCGTAAGCATCCCAGACCTCAACGGTGAGTGTGTAAGAGTGTTGCCTGCTGCATCCATGCATCAAGCACTGCCTGACATGCAAAACGCGGGCTGCGGGCGGGGAATGGGGAGGAATTCCTACACAGCTGGGGGAGGGTAGTGGTCTGGGGGTTCGAGGGTTGAGCTGGCAGGGCTGCGAATGTGGGGGTTTGGTAGAGGGCGGGAACTGGTGGCAGTTGTGCAGCATCCTACACTCCACGGCTGCGGTCATATTCACCAAGCCCTTGAGGATCAAATGATCAATGCAACCGCCTATGAGTCCCCACTCGTCATTGGCGCGCCATGCACATGCAGATGCTCCGGCATTCACCTCGTTCGACATCCGCATCACTCCGCCCGGCGGCCAGGACCTCTGCATGATCATGCTGGGCGGCACGTTGGAGGTGGGGGCCGAGCCCGCGGTGTGGCGCTGCTCGGGCCGCTCCACCAGCCAACGCTTCATGCTCCTCCCAGCCGCAGTGCCGCAGGGCCCGGAGCAACGCCGCCGCACGCTGCTACACGCCCACGCCAGCCGTCACCGCAAGCTCCACGACGCGTTGGGTGCTGCAGAACATGACATCGGCAACAATCATCACCGCTTTATGGATGCACTCGCTTTGCGTCAACCGGGGGGAATGCGGTCGTTGGCGTCAATGTCACTAGTGGGTGTGTACCGGATTCAGTCTCAGGTTAGCAGCTTGTGCCTCAGCACGGCTGCTTCAGGCCAGGCAGACGCAGGTGGCGACAGCGTCACTCAGGTCTTGTGCGACGATACGGACCTCAGCCAAGTGTGGCTGTTGGGTGCGTTTCCAGCACCCGCTGGCAGCAACGCAGCAGGGCCGATGCAAGCCACCACGCTGGTGCATGTTGCATCCGGCCAGGTGCTGACCTTGCCCACTGCTGTCGGGGCGCCGGTTTCGGTTTCGGATGCTATGCTTCCAGGCATGGCCCCGGAGCCGGGCCAGCCGACCCCATCGATGCAGGTGCTGCGCCTGACCTCCAATCAGCCGGGGGCGTATGGATCTTTGTCGGCTTTGTGGCCACCCTCGCCGCCGCCGCCGCCATCCCCCTCACCCTCGCCGCCGCCGCCGCCATCCCCCTCGCCGCCGCCGCCCTCACCCTCGCCATCTCCGCCGCCCTTGCAGCGCCCCCGGCCCCAGCTGGTCCAGGAACGATCCGCCCCGCCTCCAGCAGCACTGGCGCTTACTAAATGCTGCGTCGGCAACAAGATGAAGAATTGCAGGAAGTGCAAGCCGCCCCCTCCGCCACCCAAGCGGGCGTCCCCGTCGAGAGTCAATCGTAACAGCAGACCCTAGTTGCCCCCGCTGCCGGCTGCTTGACAGCGTTGATTGCGATTTTGTCGCTGTCGTCAGTTGCAATGCCCATTGCAATGCGGCGGGCGCCTTCAACTGCCAGCCACACGGCTTCCAAAGATTCAGTTTTAGATAGCCATTTCACATAAGGGCTGCGTTGGTTGTGGACTTGTGGTAGAGGCTCATAGTCAGAGGTGAGGTATCTCAGTGCACCCAGCGGGTGAAATGATGGACTGCTTAAATATATAATGGGTTGTCCATGGCTATCAGCCTCAACGGACAACGCACACTAGTGCGCAGCGGGCGCAAAGCACTGCATCTGCACACCACCGTGTGCTACCCATACTCGGTAACTCGAAGCACAATCCTGCATCATTTCCACAAAGCTCTCATGTGTTTTCCTTCCTACTCATCACGTCAATTTCGTTCGTGCATGTCCGCATCCTGCAAGCATGGTCGACCCCACCAAGCACACGTAGGCATGATGCGCAAGCCAAGGACTGTACACACAACGCGACAACATTTGCACCTGCATGAACCTGGAGCAAACTCACAGGATGCATTCCGACTTCTTTCTCTACACTTCATGCGCGTTGCTGTGTTTCCCGGTACCTGCTGCATAGCCTCTGCTGTGCATGCGCCCGATTCCGCTCGCTATCCCCACCCTAGCAGCACACTGTCACTTGGGTAGAGGCATGATAGCTGTTTAACTGTACCATGCATATCACCATGCATCTTACCAATGTTTGTAGCTGCAGCTCCCATTGCGATGGCGCCAAGTATGCGCACCGCCAAGGGCCTAGATTCACCTTCACTTACGCGAGGACAGCTGGCTGCATGCATCCGCCTGCCTGCCCCTGGCGTTGTATTGCAGTTCTCATGCATGGCGCTTAACAACCAGACACATGCATAGGAAAGCATTCTCGAGTTGTACTGACTGCTGCTGCCTCCGCAGCCGTTTTCCCAATGGTCTTCTGTGAGGACAAGCGCAAGCGCGAGCGCATACGCTGTTTGCTTGCACCGTGTGCATTTTCATTCCGCACAGGTTTACAGATCGAGCGCATGCAAACTCGCCGCGCATTTTATTGCCTGCTGACTGACTGACGCAGCGGGTGTGGTTGCCCACACAAACCTGCTGCAGCGTAGCGCTGCCCATACACTGCTGCGCAGAAACCTTGAGCGATAAATCGTACTACCAATACGGTATGTGCGCTCCGTCATTGCTGCGGCGTGCTGCGTCTCGTTCCGCGCACGTGCGGGTGAGCAAGACATGCAAGCACCGCAATGTGCCGGCGCGTGTCCGCAAACAACTGCCTGAGGCTATACACACACGCTACTTTGCTGTGCGCACAACCTCCATGACATGTCATATCGTGCCCCTAGCTCCCACCATAAGCACTGGGAGAGAGAGAGACAAGAGAGAGATTACATCCCCCAGACCAGTGTAGCCAGAGGCTGAGATGAGACAAGGCACTATGAGGCGGCGGAAGATAAGGGGCAAGCATGCATCACGGCTGCGTCCAGCCAGCACTCTGCTGTGATCTGCAGCCGTGGTGGCTGATGATGGAGCCCAACCCTAGCTGGGCCCGCGTGCAGCAAGCACTCAGCATGGAAGCATTGATGCACAACCGTATGCACAACGGTATGGCGGGTATGCAGTGTCGTGTGCACTGCCAGCCTGCCACTATGCGCAGCATACGTATATACGTCATGTCAGGTTACAAGTGCGGAACACAACGCAGTGTCAGGTACAACATCTGGTACAACATGCCGCGTTGGTACGGTATCCAGTGTGGTGCTCAGAGGTGTGTGTGTAAACATGTTCAGGCGAGGCAGGTGCTGGCAAGCAATGCTTTGGCATGCTTTGGCAAAATTCGCTGCCTGCGAAGCAACCACAAGCATGCAACAGGGGTGCGAGAGGAACTATGCAGTGGCATAGAGCATGAAGTCATGAACGTCAGGGCAATACACAGTGGATCACAGGTGACACGTCCGTACGTGTGCCGTATAGCGTAATGATGGCTGCGAAGCGGCAGCAAGGCTTAAGCCAGGTCAAGTCCCACCCATGCATGGTGGGCAACAACGAGCAATAGTTGCAACAGCACGCAGTGGCGTGGGCATGCGATGTGCATGGTGCTTCAGGTCTAGTGCGTGAGACGTATGCGGATGCTGTACACCCACAGGGGGGATCCTGCACACCCATATGGGGCATGCTGTGTGCCAGTACATTAGTGTACGCAAAGGTGCAGAGCGGCACCTTGCAGCGTAAGGCATCAAATGGATGCATGGCGGGGCATGGCCGTGCGGGGCTCAGATCCCAGTCAGCAGTACCTCCCTGTAGTAAGTCAATACCCGTGGGATAATAACAACCACCAAGACGCATGTACTGTACACACGCTGATAGCCACTAGCACTCCATCCAACACCTGCAGTTGCAGCTCAAGCATGTTTGCCTTGCACTGACTACATGGCAAACTTCTGTCCAAGCAGGGGTCCATCACGGGCCCTGACGGGCAGGACCCGCTTCACAGCATCAGGCCTGATGCTGGTCGGTGCAGGTCTGTCCGGCTGAGTGCAGCCGTACAGGATCCTTCCCTATCGGTGCCCACTTCTCAATTCACAGCAAGGGCACTTAAACACCTAATCCCCGTTGTGTGCACATGCATATGCTGATCCACACGTACCACCACCACCAACAGTCACACGTTCATCCTACCGGGATAAGAGTCAATCACACGCTCCTGATGTAACATAACATAACACAACATAACATACGAGTCAATCACACAACATTTGGGGCTCTCAACTCAGTCCCAACAGGCGCGGTGGTCACGGGTGGTTGACGTTGAGCGAGCCCGCCGGCGCCTTGCACACAAACTTGACCTTGTTGGTGCACGGCTGGCGCAGCACGCGCTTGCCGTCTGTGGAGGTGCACTGGCCCGGCAGGCCGGTGTCGCCGAGGATCCAGCACTGGCCCTGGGGGTTGAACAGCGCGTTGGTGTCAGAGCAGAGGCCGCCGAGGCAGCGGAACGCGTCCGGGCTGTCGAAGCAGGCTAGCGAGCCGCCTTTGACCTACATGGGATGATAGGCGGCAGCAGCAGCAGGTAGCAGCAGCAGGTTGCGGCAGCGGTGATGGCAAGGCTTGCTGGAGACAGCCGGCGGTGAGGCGGTGAGTGGGAGACGGGCGACAAATAACAGCTGCCACGGGTCAAAGCGTCAGCGGGGACTGTAGCCTTAGTTGACACGCGTGCAGGCGTCACAGGGACACTGCAGTGCGCTTTTGCTGGTGTCACACTTCACGTCCCTCAACCTCAACCTCAGGGGTGCGCTATACGTCAGCTGGTCACCAGCGGGGGTGCAGGGATGCATAATGGGATGCGTCATGGCCCACCTTGGTTTCGCAGAATGCTTTGGCGCCGGCGTATGAGAGGGAGGCGGGCATCAGCGCGTACACCTCGCCGCCTGTACCGCTGCACACCATGCCTTGGACTGCAGGAAGCAGGACAGCACGTGACAGGCGATTAGATCCCGGCGTATGTGTGTGTGGGGGAGTGAGGGGGTCGGGTGTGTGCGTGTGTGCGTGTGTGTTTGGCGGGGCCCCGGGGGCTTTGGGGGGCGGGCGGCGGGGGCTGCGTCGCGGGTCGCGTGTTGGGGACGTGTACGCGGGGCAGGGCGGTGATTCCCGGCCATGCCGTTGTTGCTCTCCATGTGCCATGCTCTCATCGGTCATCTCTTCATCCCGATGCTGCTGCAGACTCCAAACACACCAACAATGAAGCACACTCCTGCCATACAATCAGAGAATCACAGCTGGGCAGCGCTACTCACAGGTTGGTGGCGAGTGCGTGCCCTTCGGCGGAGGCGGGGGCGGCGGCGGCATGCGGTTGCAGCCCGACGTGGGACAATGCTTTGGCGGAGGTGTAAGCAGTGCAGGCCGAGGCGGCATTGGTTTCGGTGCACGTGGCTTCTTGGGCGGTGGTTTCGAGGGCAGTGGAGCCGGTGGCAGTGGAGGCGATTGTTTCGGGGGTTTCGGCTTCTTTGGCGGTTTCGGTGGACGAGGACTGGGTGGTTCCGGAGGCGGTGGTTGTAGGGGCGGTGGCTTCAATTTCTTTGGTGGTCTCGGTGGTTTCGGAGGCGGCGGTGTGGGAGGTGTAGGAGGTGAGTGCGGAGGTGGTTTTGGCGGCCGTGGTTTCTTGGCCGGAGACGGTGGTTTTGGAGGGGGCGAAGCCGGCAGCTGGGGCGGCGGAGATGCAAGCGGTGGCTTTTTTGATGGCTTAGGGGGCTTTGGAGGTGGGGAGCTTGGCGGCGGTGGCGAGGGCGGCGGTGGCGAGGGCGGTGGGGACGAAGCCTGCGGCTGGCCTGCATGGAAGAGAGCGCATCACCGTCAATACATGCAGCGTGCTGCTGGAGCAATCAGGGCACAAACCTGGATTTCTTACCCCTCAACATCAAGACACATAGCATTATTGCTAAGTGCAGGACATGTCCAAGGCCCCGGCGTGGCCCCATGGCAATATGCTTACACCACAGGGCCAAGAAAAAAGGTAATGCTGCCGGATTGATAACTAGGAACCGTTGAATTGTGTCTGCAGCACTGCACGCCATGTGCAGTTGCGTACGCAAGGACGTGCTGCCCTCACCGTTCATCCTGCACACGAAGCTGTATCTGAGCGTGCACTCGGTGCGTGTGATGGCGCCGTCCTGGTAGTAAGGGCAGCGGCCCGCGATGGTGTCGTCGTTGGTCCTGTCAATGCCGCGGCAGCAGGCAGACAGGCTGGGCAGTCAGGAGGACCATGCACCAGGATAGCAAAGCACAATGGCCGCTGCTAGCTGGCTGGTGGCTACAAGCACTCGGGATTCTGCACATCTTTCCCCAAGTTGCAGGTTGTTTGAAGCCGACCGCTAGCACATGCAGATTGTGCAGGCATCTGGGCTGGCAAGCCACTCACTCACCAGCACACGCAGTCGCTGCACAGCTCTTCAATGGCGACCTGCTCGCCAGGCGTGCGGTACGCCGCCAGGATGCTGTTGCGCGAGGGGTCCAGCGCTGCGCAGAAGTCAATGGCCTGGCGGTGCGTCTTGAATGGTACTTTGCTGTATAAGCGGTACAGCTGGCCATCGCTTCCACTGATGCTGACAACACCTGTGGCAAGACCGGAATTGCAGTTGGGGCGCATCACGGTAATGCGGGCGTTGCGAGAAAATGAGTAATGCGATCGCATCATGCATCCAACCATCACCCACCACCCACCATGAGGTGCCTTGGCTGTGTCATGCACGCATTTGGTATCGGTACACAGGGTAGGTTGTCAGCAGGGAAAGGCATGCGCTTGAGTGGTGGTCGCCAGGGACCACTGGTGGTGGTGCTCTAACCAGTGTCCTAACCCTCAACCCGTGCACCAGGTCTTCGGCTTGACATAACAGACATCAGTGCACTGCCAACCCTCACCTGTTGGGCCAGCCGCAGGGCAGACGCCTGCCGGCACAGTGGGCGGGGGCGGTGAGGGTGGTGGTGGTGATGGTGACGCAGCCGGCTGTGGCGCACCTGTGCACACCATCAGTTGCGGGATGGAACTCTCAGAGTGGGGCTGCATACGTGTTGTATGTTGGCTGTGGTGGCTGGCAGCATGCGGCTCCTTTGCTGACACGGCGCTCACACAGCTATGTGGCATTATTTACCACACTCAGGGTCAGGGTGTCGGCATGACGGCTCACACCAAAAGCCCTGCTTGACTATCAGGGCATAAATCTGGACCCCCGGCCCCCCCCCACATACACAACATCAGTCCCGCGGGCACAACACGCCGAAGTGCCCAGTCACGCACGAACAACGGAAGTGCCGTGTACGGGCTGATAACTAGGCACTGGTGACATGTGCCTGCTGCAGGAGCACGGGTGCGGGTTGCACCACCACATGGTGTGGTTGCGTACCCAATGACAGGCTGCCCTCACCGCTCCTGCACACAAAGCTGTATCTGAGCGTGCACTCGGTGCGTGTGATGGCGCCGTCCTGGTAGTAAGGGCAGCGCCCCGCGATGGTGTCGTCGTTAGTCCTGCAGGATGGCGCATTGCGGGATGAATGCACACACCTCATTACCAGCTTCACCAGCACGCCTCCATGTGTATGCTCAGTTACATGACCACCCGAATAATGTCGGCCGTGGCCCAGTCGTTATGTTATGTTATGTTACATCAGGAGCGTGTTGGCCACACGGCCCATGCTCCCCCCAGATGGGGACCAGGCAAGCAGAAGGGGGTCGCCAAGCTATGCAAATGGTGTGCAAGAGGGCCGCAGTACATCAGCATAAGCATCATGCATCGTGGCCCAGTCGTACAAGCACTAAGCTCTGACCGCATACCCCCCCATCCCGCAACCCTGTTAGCACAGCGTTGACTTCAACACACGCTTTCAGGCCGTTCCCATCCTACAGCCAGATGCATGCTCACCAGCACACGCAGTCGCTGCATAGCTCCTCAATGGCGTCCTGCTGTCCAGGCGTGCGGTACGCCGCCAGGATGCTGTTGCGTGAGGGGTCCAGCGCTGCACAGAAGTCAATGGCTTGGCGGTGCGTCTTGAAAGGCGCCTGGCTGTACAGGCGGTACAGCTGGCCATCGGTCCCGCTGAGGCTAAAAACACCTGTGGTGCGGCCGGAACGGCAGTTGGGATCCAGCACGGTTGATGCGCGAGCAATGCGAGTAGTGCGACACACTGCAGCCAACACCCGACCCCCACAATGTGAGGTGCCAACAAGGCCATGCACGCAGTCAACAATCATACCATGGACACCCTAAACAGCATTTACCGAGCAACCAACGCACATCCGGCCTGAGTTTGATGTGCACGCTGTCAATGGCAGGGCCAGGCATAGTCAGTGCCAGGCGCTACTGGTGGTCGTGCCCTAACCCTCAACCAGTTTGCAGGTGTTTGGCTTTAATTGCAGACAGCAGGGCACCCCCATACCTCACCTGTTGGGCCAGCCGCAGGGCAGACGCCTGCCGGCACAGTGGGCGGTGGCGGGCTTGGTGGTGGCGGTGATGGTGACGCAGCTGGCAGCGGCGCTCCTGTACATGCCGTCAGTTGCAGGATCGGAGCGCTCAGGTAGAGCGGCCGTGTGGGACTGCGCACGCGTTGTGTGGTGGGTGTAGCAGCTGACAGCATGCGACTCGTTTGCTAAAGCGCCACTTCACACAACTACTTGTGTCATGTGACCGCCAGGTAACGCTTCATGGCTCTTGACGCACAGGAGCACAGTCATGCACCTCTGCCTCACTGCACACTAACAAGTAACAGCATGCTTCGGCTGCGGGCATGGCTCACCTAGTTGGCAGACGAAGCTGTAGGAGAGAAAACACGAGGTCCGGATGATGTCGTGATTCTGCGCTAAGTAGGGGCACTGCCCACCCACAGTGTCATCGTTGGTCCTGCGCAGATAAAGGTTAAAGGAACCGTCAGCAGTCAATGCATGACAAGGAAAATTGGTCTCGGAGTCACGCTGGGTCCAGGTGCTGACATGCAGTGCGACCACCATCTGACAAGCATGATGATCTGTGGTCCTGCCTGCACACTCATGCATGCCAGCTCACCAGCAGGTGCAGCCCTGGCAAAGCACGTTGAGCGCCGATTGCTGTCCAGGCGTGCGGTACGCCGCCAGGATGCTGTTGCGCGAGGGGTCCAGCGCTGCGCAGAAGTCAATGGCTTGGCGGTGCTGCTTGAACGGCGCCTGGCTGTACAGGCGGTACAGCTGGCCATCGCTTCCGGTGAGGCTTAGAATGCCTGTGGCAAGGCCGGAGCGGCAGATGGGTCCAACACTGTTAAGTCACTTATGTGAGTAACGACTGAGTCAGGCACAAACCAACACCCAACCATGCGCAAGGTGCCATGACTGCGTCATGCATGCATGTAGTAAGCACTCAGTGAGCGCCTTGGAGGGCATTTGCTGAGCATTGAATGCGCGATTAGCGCCGTTGTTAATTAACCACATGGCTAGGCATGCTCTTGAGTGGTCGTGGCCTGGTGCTCTTGGTGACAGTTCCTAACCCTTAACCAGTTCACCTCACCTGTGGGCCCAGCAGCCGGGCAGGCGCCCGCCGGCACAGTGGGTGATGGCAGGCTCGGCGGCGGCGGCGAGGGAGGTGGTGGTGACGGTGAAGCGGCCGGCTGCGGCGCGCCTGTGCGCACCATGGATTGCGGGATGGAGCGCTCAGGTACAGCTGGTCGTGTGGGACTGCACACGATGTTTCGAAATAACTGTGGCAGCTGATAGCATGCAAGCATGCGATCCCCTCGCTAGCACTGCTTTGTTGCAATCATGTTGGGAGTATGTGGTATGTGCTCGTGAATGGATGTACCACCCAAGGTGCCGTTTGCAATGGGCATCAGAGTGCCCATTAGCCTCCTGGCACCCATCATCCAGTGCAGCACTTTGAATGCACAGCACGCGCCTCACCTAGTTGGCAGACGAAGCTGTAGGAGAGAAAACACAAGGTCCGTATGATGTCGTGATTCTGAGCTAAGTAGGGGCACTGCCCACCCACGGTGTCATCGTTGGTCCTGCGTCAACAAAGATTGAAGTGCATCGTCAGGAGTTCATGCATGACAAGCAGAAATAGTCTGGGAGTCTGGACAGGACGAGATATCCACATGCAGTGCACCACCATTTTGCATGCATGATGACCTGTGTTATGCATGCACATGCATGCCAGCTCACCAGCAGGTGCAGCCCTGGCAAAGCACGTTGAGCGCCGATTGCTGGCCAGGCGTGCGGTACGCCGCCAGGATGCTGTTGCGCGAGGGGTCCAGCGCTGCGCAGAAGTCAATGGCCTGGCGGTGCTGCTTGAACGGCGCCTGGCTGTACAGGCGGTACAGCTGGCCATCGCTGCCGGTGAGGCTTAGCACGCCTGTGGCAAGGCCGGATCACAGTTTGGATCCAGCGATCCGTGAGAACCGATCGATTCATGCATCACCCAATTACACGTGAGGTGTCATGATTGCGTCATGCGTGCATGCGGTACACATACAGTGAGCGCCTTGGAAAGCATTTGCTGAGCATTCAGCGTGTTACCAGCAGCCCTTTCATGATGTGCATGTTGCCAGTCTGCGGCAGGGCGCGGCATGCTCTGGAGTGGTTGCGGCCCAGTACTACTGGTGGTGGTGGTGGTGGTGTCCCTCAACCAGTTTGGTATATGTGAGGCGTGTAGGAGTGCTCTGTCACAGCTCACCTGTAGGGCCGGCAGCAGGGCAGGCGCCTGCCGGCACAGTGGGTGATGGCAGGCTCGGCGGCGGTGGCGAGGGAGGTGGCGGTGATGGTAACACAGCCGGCTGCGGCGCGCCTGTGCACACCAGCAATTGCGGGTGGAGCGCTCACAGCGGTCGTTTGGGGTTGCACACGTGTTGCACGGTGGCTATAGTGGCTGGCAGCATGCAAGTGATGTGACTTCCTCGCTAACACTGCGCTATTCCAATCATGTTTTGAGTATGTGCCATATGCTCGTAAGTGGATGTGCCACTCAAAGTATCGTTTTCTTAGCGGGCATTCAGGGTGCGTTTAGTGCAGCAGTTTGACGCCCATAAATTGCGTGCATGGCTCACCTAGTTGGCAGACGAAGCTGTAGGACAGGAAACACGAGGTCCGTATGATGTCGTGATTCTGAGCTAAGTAGGGGCACTGCCCACCCACAGTGTCATCATTTGTCCTGCATCAACAGAGAGACAGGGTCCCATGAGCAGTTGGAGCACGACCGGGCGGAAAATTGGTCTTGGAGTTGGAGTTGGTTAAGGCCGAGGTGCAAACGTGCAGGGCAACCATTGCCAGTTTGACACAAAGTCTAAATGTGTCCCATCAGCATGCATGCATGCCAGCTCACCAGCAGGTGCAGCCCTGGCAAAGCACGTTGAATGCTGATTGCTGGCCAGGCGTGCGGTACGCTGCCAGGATGCTGTTGCGCGAGGGGTCCAGCGCTGCACAGAAGTCAATGGCCTGGCGGTGCTGCTTGAATGGTGCCTGGCTGTACAGGCGGTACAGCTGGCCGTCAGTCCCGCTGAGGCTTAGAACGCCTGTGGCAAGACCGGAATGGCAGTTGGAATCCCGCACGGTTAATGCGCGAGCAAGGCGAGTGATGCGACTGACTTATTCAGGCATCCACCAAGTACAAACTGCGTCGTGCACACATGCTCATTTGAGCGCCCTAACAAGCATTCGCTCAGCATTCGACGCGCATTTGATGAGCTGGCGATGTGCACAATTTGTCACCTGATGGCAGGGCGTGCCATGCTCCTGAGCGCTTGTGGGCAGGCACTGCTGGTGCAGCTGCTGGTGGTGGTGGTATCCTAGGACTCCAAACCCTCAAATTATTTGCTGGGTTCAGGACTTAGATTCACACGCAGCAGGGCACTGTCCACAGCATACCTGTGGGCCCAGCTGCAGGGCAGGCGCCTGCCGGCACAGTGGGTGATGGCAGGCTCGGGGGCGGCGGTGAGGGGGGTGGCGGTGACGGTGACGCAGCCTGCTGCGGCGCGCCTGTGCACACCATCAGTTGCGGGATGGAGCGCTCAGGTAGAGCAGTCGTGTGGGACTGCGCATGCGTGTTGTACGGTGGCGGTTGCGGCTTTCAGCACACCATGCTTCGCTAGTTATGCGACGCTCACACAACTGCTTGTGGTGCATGCTCCCAACGTCCCGCTTCTTGGGTCATTGCGACGCATGAGTCCTGGCATGCGCTTAGTCGTGCACTTAGTCCGGCGCTTCTCCCTCACTGCACAAACAGCATGCTTCGGACAGCATGCATGCATGGCTCACCTAGTTGGCAGACGAAGCTGTAGGAGAGGAAACACGAGGTCCGTATGATGTCGTGATTCTGCGCTAAGTAAGGGCACTGCCCACCCACAGTGTCATCGTTGGTCCTGCATCAACGAAGTGAAGGTCCGTCAGCAGTCCGTCAGCGGTTGATGCACAAGGAACGGAGCTGGTCTCGCACTCAGAGTAAGGCAGGGCCGAGGTGCAAATATGACGGACAACCGTCGAAAATCAGCATGCAGAGAAGCTCACCAGCAGGTGCAGCCCTGGCAAAGCACGTTGAGCGCCGACTGCTGGCCAGGCGTGCGGTATGCTGCCAGGATGCTGTTGCGCGAGGGGTCCAGCGCTGCACAGAAGTCAATGGCTTCGCGGTGCTGCTTGTAAGGCATGCTGCTGTAGAGTCGGTAGGTGTTGCCATCAGCGCCCACCACCACCGCTTGACCATCCGGTCCTTGCATCAACAAGTGTACGTAGCACAAGGCAACAAGGAAATCGGACAGGCAGGCTGAATGGTTGGAACATATTTAACCTTGTAAGTAGTATGTTTTTCTGCGCAGTCTCTGCGGTGTGCTGCTACACGCGTGGTGCTTGCTTGGCAGTGAACGGCCAGTGCAGGCAGCAGCGAAAGTGCCATCGAAAAGCACTCGATGAAAAACAGTGCTATGAAGGCGAAGTTGTGTTGTCTTGAGGGCTGTATTGCTTGTCCTCACCTGCTGTCCCGCACACTCCTGCGTTTGAAACAGGACGATGGCAGGCAGCGTCAGAGGCAGCAAACTCAAGGCAGCATTTGCGGTATCAGCTGGGCTCAGAGTATTCTCTACAGCTGAGCTGCTGCAGTTAACTTCCCACCTGTGCTTTGTGCCGTGGCGAGGCGTGCAAGCAGCATCACGACGAGGGCGAACTGCCAGAATCCAGGAGCGCAGTGCACCATGGCTGCGGTGCTCATGCATACATCCCGTCTTGGGGCAATCCTTTGGTCGTGTGCCATCTGGGTCCACCTGTGGTTTCTGTTGGTCACTGTGGGACGGAACCAGCGTATCCTGGCTGTCGTCGGCAACGTGCTGGGTCCATCCGCTCCGGCCCTAAGTAAGCCTTTGAGCTAGTACCTGAAGCAAGAACGATAAACTCACGTTGTGGTGTTGTGTGGGTGGAGGGTGCTCCTCAACCCAGACCCATGAACCCAGAGCCAGTTTGAATCCAGTTTGAAACTCTGGGCGTTTGGTTACAATGTTGATGCGTATTAATGCTTTCCCTGGACACCCGTACGATACCAGCATGCATGGTCAGTCGGCGCAGCTTGTGCCATTTCACTCTGTAGCGTACATGGTATGGGTAGTACGCCTATCACTGAGAGTGCCTCCCCCGGGTCCCGGCTTGCTGGTGCGTGTGTTGCGCTTGCAAGGGTGAAACAGGTCGACGTGGTTCAGTATTATGGTGCACAACTTTGCACGTTCAATTCTTCGTTGCACCAAACCGTTTGGGCAGTTCATGTCGTGAACGAGTGCTGGCCCAACTTGCATAAACCTTCCGCCCGACCCTTGCTGCGCTGAAGCCCACGGTTGAAGCCCCGCCAGACTGGCAGCTTTTCAGAACAAAACAGGTTTGAGAAGCAAGTGATGCGGCCAACTCATGGGCACCATCAGTGTGCAAGCCGACGCATCGCTGCTGACGGTACGGAAACCGGGCGGTGGCAATGCACGGAGGCAGCAAAATCAAGACAGTAGGCAAACAACGTGCAGTTACTTTGTCACAAACAATTTTCAGGTCTGCCTTTGACCCAGTTTTGCTGCCGCAGTAGATTGCATTCCCTGCTTCCTTATCTTGAAGGCCACTGTTGGCACAAATGGCTCTCCAAATGCACCGCACCGCTCTGCCTAGCAGCTCCAAGCAGGCTGCACGCGCTCGACAAGTTATGGGTCGGGTGCAACCCCGCAGCAGGACAGTTACCGCCCCTGTTCGGGCCGAAGCAACGGCTGACGCTGCCCCTGCTGCGCCTGCAGCCGTTGCTGTGGAGAAGAGCGGGCCTAACTTTACGGCGTTGCGGGACGTTAACCAGATTATGGCGACGCTGCCTCACAGGTATTCAGAGCTGTGGCGTCGCCTCGACGTAGAGGATTGATTGCGACCTGTGAGCGTTAGGAAGGACTGGGCTGCTGCATGCCTTGCATGATGCCTTACTGCAAGGGCACAACAACATGTATTATGTGTGTCATTTCGTTGGTATCAGGTACCCTTTCCTCCTTGTTGACCGCGTTATCGAGTGGGAGTTCGAGAAGTATGCCGTAGGCTACAAGTGCGTCACAATCAACGACAACTTCTTTCCTGGGCACTTCCCTGAGCGCCCTATTATGCCTGGTAAGGGCTCATTTGCGCATTGTCTCCTGCAGTATGTCGGCCAAAGCAGTTGCGTGCTCCGGTTCATATGTCGCCATTTTACAAGACGCGGTCCTATGTATTGTGCAGGCGTGCTTCAAGTAGAGGCGATGGCACAGCTCTCGGGTCTTGTTATGCTAGACCCCAGCAACCAGGCTGCCAAGGGCTTGTTCTTCTTTGGAGGGATAGAGAACTGCCGCTTCAGGAAGCCTGTCGTTCCTGGGGATGTGCTGGTACGTCGTATGGCTTAATGTTCTTACACCCCCAACAGAGCCCTTGCCAGTTGGAGCACTGCTTGACACGCAATTGCTTACAGCAAAGCACCTGCACTGCCCTGCACACTGCACCCATGTTTAACCATCGTGTTGACCCTTGGCACACGCAGATGATGCGCGTTGATATCACAAAGAACAACAAGCGCTTTGGGATCGTCAAGGTGGCTGCTAAGGGCTACGTTGGCACAGACCTGGTGGTAGAAGCAGAGCTGACACTGGCGATGGCCAAGCCGTAACCCGGATCACCCAGCCAGCAAGGTTTCGGAGCATGAAAGCTGATTGCTAAAGGGCGCTGAGCTCTAGGGACAAGGGCAACTTACACCTGCGTCAACGGCTGCTGCTCACGATGACCTCACAAGTGGTGCCAGCGACTGAGCACCAGTGATTGATCGTTATAAGCACTTGAGTGTGACTCGTGCCGCCCATGTGCCAACGCTGCGATTGCCAGGGGGCAGGTGGCCTGTTACCACTCTGCTGTGCGCTGCGACA
Source organism: Chlamydomonas asymmetrica (assembly GCA_001662385.1). Classification (NCBI taxonomy): domain Eukaryota; kingdom Viridiplantae; phylum Chlorophyta; class Chlorophyceae; order Chlamydomonadales; family Chlamydomonadaceae; genus Chlamydomonas; species Chlamydomonas asymmetrica. The sequence continues at coordinate 19,261 of BDDA01000959.1, read as the reverse complement.
ACCTGAGTTGCCATGACATTTGGTGTTTGGGTGTCCGTTTGCAGCGTCCGCATGCACCTCACTGTCCCCTGCCATACAAGACATTTGTGCCCACTCCGCCTCGCCGCGTACGCACCGCATGTGACACGCGTGCACCAAACACAAACACAACATACCGCTGCTGCCATATGCAACTGCATGGTGACTTCCGTCGCGTGCATGCCAAGCTTATGGTTAACCTGCGGCCGCACATGCCACACTTGCGACCTTGCTCCTAACCGCATGCAAAGCGCGACCCTACCAGCACCCATACAAGGACTGCAGGTTTTGGACAGGGATAAGACCATGCGCGTTGTCCCACATCACCATATAACCATTGCCTGCACCCATTGCTCGTCACCTCGGGTAACAGGTAATCAGGCATGCGCCACACGGCGCACAACTTGTGCAACAGTGCCATGTAATCGCCAATCTAAGGGCTTGCCTCTCCAGAGTCAAGGTGTCAGGCTTGAATACCCCACTCAATCCTCAGCAAGTGTTTGTCGCATGTCAGTATTGCAGTGCGCACTCAAGCAGGCAAGGAGCGCAGCAGTGAACACAGCACGGCAGGGACGCCATTGGCAGCAGTAAGCGCTGATTCACTGCATTGCACACATACTAATCCAAATCGATTATATACTCATCCCATCGTTCCGCCGGTTGCTTCTTCTTGCCGCTCCCCTTGCCGCCCGCCTTGGCAGCGCCGCCGCCGCCGCCATCCCTTGCTTCACCATACCGCCCAGCGTCCTGGCTGCCAGAGCGAGAGCGGGGCCGTAGGATCGAAGGATCGTAGGCGGGCCCGCGATCGGACGGTTGCTTGGTGAAGGCAGCGGCAGCGGCGGCGTCCTGGCGTGCAGAGCGTGCAGCGGCGGCGGCGCGCTTGCCGCCGCCGTTGAGGTTGTTGCTGGCGGGGCTGCCGGTGGCGGCATTGCCGTTGCGCTTGTTGGGGCGTTGTTGAGCTCCGGGGCGCATGCGGGCGCGCGGCGGGCCGTCGTCGAACATCGTGAACTGCACGCCTGCAGCTCCGAACTCTGACACTGTCTCGATCAGCTCCATCACCTCCTGCATGCATCATTGGTGTTGCAACAAGCAAACACACGTAATGCAGAATGGGTTATGTCAGGGTGTTTGTAGGAGCGTGTGCAAGCGATCTTCAGCTTTGGGGGATCGGCGAATGACATCGACACGGGTCTTGGGTTGGTCCCTGTTGGGGTGTGCACACGGGTTGCGCTCACCTCTAGGTCTTGCGCTAGCTCCAGCCCATAGCCAAACACCTGCTGCAGCATGCCCAGCTGCTCAGGGGTGACCACCTCAGCAACCTCATCCTGTGGGGGGCACGGCGCGGCGTGAGCGTGTGCAGCTGGGCAGCCATTGATGTGGTGGTGGACAAGACACGCGACAAGACTGGCCAAGTTGATGATCCGTTTAGGGCGTCTTGGGAGCATGGCATTGGTGCATGACTGCGTGTGCAGCGTCAGCTGCCTGGCCCAGGTATGGCCATTGACATTGCGCATGCAATCGTTGGCAACTGGGTACAGGTGTACAGGTGTACAGGTGTACAGGTGTATAAGTGTATTGCATGCGCGTTATTGTATGATTCCCATGGGGCCATGCTCTCATAC
>BDDA01000959.1:0-16658 GCA_001662385.1 Chlamydomonas asymmetrica | reverse complement strand
GGGGGGCCCCCCCCCCCCCCCTTCAGCACCCCTGCCGAGCCTTCTGTGATTCTCCTGGTGTGAGGTTCAGTGCATGCTTCAGCATCTGCCTGCCCTCTTTCACGCTCACACGCATGCGATTGCATGGTGGGTCACAGCTGTAACCCGTATGGTGCCTCACCAGGTCAACGGCACGCATGCCTGCTCTCCGTCGCTGTCGTCCGCCCGCAGACGAGAAGGTGCTGCCGCTGTAGGCGCTTGATGCCGCTTTGCGTGCGTCTCGCTGCTGCTGCGCTCGCTCCCTCTTCTTTCGGTTTTGTTCCCAGCTGCTCTGGAAGCTGCTCTCCTTGTTTGTGGCTTGCGCTGCCCACATTTCGAACTCAACGTCCACAACGTCGTCCTCATCATCGCTTTCAAACGAAACAGCGGGAGAGTGGTGGCGGTTTGCAGCCTGCTTAAGCCGCTCGTCGTACTCCCGCCTGCTGACAGGGTCATACAGCGTCTCGTACGCAAGGTTGGCTCGTTTGAAGCGCTCCTCAGCTCCCATCTGCGCAGTGACAAAGCAAGTGAAAAACGTGGGGATGATTGCACCGCTTCCAAAAGTTGCAAATTGAGCGAGCGATAACATTGGCGATGATGCAAAGAGGACATTAGCTTTGACACAACTGTCTGAGTTGGCGCTGCACTTGCGGCCATTCAAGCGTGTGAGTGCCGCAACGCTCTCACCTCCTTGTTCACATCAGGATGAAGCTGGAGGGCAAGCTTCCGATAGGCGACTTTGATGTCATCAGCACTGGCCGTTATAGAAACGCCCAGTGTCTCATAGTCTGCACATACGCGACACGAAACCTGATGGAAACCCTTGCACCCAAACACTCACAAACCGCCAGTGCTGGAAGCTCACAAACGTTCCAAATGCCCATCACTACTCACAGGACGCACGGCATACGCCTGCTGCCCGCTGCAGTTGTCTGATGACCGCTGGCGGGGGCGGGAGCAGCGTCACTGGACGCGCACGGTGCGAGGTGCACGTGGGGACACACGGCTTTGCTGTAAAGGCAAACATAGCGTCGATTACAGGCCAGCACTGTTGGGCAGCTTTCGTAGGAGGTGCCTCACGCAGGTTTGGCTACTGAGTTGGGAAGGGAGGATCATAACCAGAGTCGTGTTGTTCTTTCAACACACTACTTTGACCCTGGGTCAGGCTGTGGGACGTTCAGCGCAGCTACTGCGTCAGCAGCGGTCTTGCTCTCTGGTGACACTCGCAGCAGGCGCTCGTACACCGCCAGCGCAGCGATGCTGTTCTTTTCCTTGCGGTACTGCTCGCCGAGCGCCTCCAGGAACGTGGCATCCGAGTTCACCGCTAGAAATTGATTGACCGTCTCGTCGGTGCCTGCGTGTTACAACAGACACATGCCACCAGACAGGAGTGCGGTGAGATATGGTGTGCTGCTGTTGAATGCAGTCAGCAGCCACTGCTCAGCCACACCCAGGGGTGGAGACGTCAGTATTAAGTACGGACAGGTGGCATGCTGACAAGAGCGAGGACCTGCATAGTGCCCCTGTGCGATGCATAAAGTATTCCGCCTGGACCCGTCAGTGCTGGAATCATGAGCAGGTACAGCATGCAGCATCGCCATCCTTCAGCATGAGTGCTTAGTGCATCGTAGCCTACATCTTTCGAGGCGTTGGTTATCAGCGGCAGCACAACGCACGGTAGTCAAGCAGGCATAATGGCCGGCATACAGTACGCATCAGGCTCACGTGTCGCTGGCTGCAGCAGCTCCGGAGGCGCGCCGAGCGCGCGCGCGACCGCCGGCCGCGCGGTGGCGGCCTGCAGCGCCAGCTGCGCCGCGCCGTTGGCAGCCCAGTAGAGCAGCACGGCGTGCGAGTGTACGCAGGCGGCGGCGAAGAAAGGAATGGCCATCAGCCGCGCCGCCGCGTCGATGCCTGGACTGTGGCCTGCGTGGGGGCGGCGGGAGGGGTGCATTGGGCCCGGTTTAGGCATTCATGTGTGTTAGTACTTGCACCCTGAAATCCAAAGCCCAAAACCCTCTGGGACATGTGCAGGCCTAACACCCTGAAGCCTGAGCCCTATAGGACCGCACACGACATGCAGGTTTGACGCACGGAGCTTCCTAGCTGAGGCCCTCCTGATGGGGACCGATAACACTCGCACAAGCGTGTCAAAGCAACACAGGCAGGCGCGGTCGTGACGCGGAGGCAGGCAGCAGTTGGCCACAGTCAAACCCCCAGTGGGCAAGGCAGGCACTGGTTCCACGAAAGATCATGCGTTGAAGCACGCAGCGGAATGTGCACCACCGCATGCGTGGCATTCAAACCTGCTGTGCTAAGTGCCCAAAGTCACCAAAGCTGGGTGCGATGCTCAGGACGCACGGTACGCTAGGCCAACGTGTGAACACGTTGGTACTACACTACTGCAGCATGGCGAGCTCCAAGAGCACACTAGCCACGAGGTCCCCCCTGCACTCACTGGCCGCCGAGCGGTCGATGGCGTTGATGTACAACAGCACGCACGCGAGCGGCAGGATGGCGCCCGCGGTGCCGAAGGGCGTTGAGACCGGCGAGATGTAGACAGCGGGCGCTGTGAGGTCCTGCACAGCGCCCAGCCAGGCAGAAACAGGATTTCAGAGATTAGCGTCGCACGCGCACTTTGCCGACAAGCTCAGACACACGCACTTATGCACCTCCAGCCTCTCCCATCTCCAATCATCCACTTAGACCATGGCAGTCATCTATGAATGCATGGTTGGCCAAGTGACGTGAATGCAGTCGATGAATCAAGCGCACCCGGCCGCCGCCCAAATGGAACCCTGAAGCGCAATGCCATCCCTCACTATGCTACAGGCGGGCGCTTGGCATCATGAAGTTACGATCAGCGTTGAGCTGAGGTGGGTGGGCAATGCCAATCCCGTTATGAAAGGCCTGCAGGTGCCCGGCGTAGCTGCCGAGATGCATGCAGCATGCACCTCGCATGCACCATCTCTAAATGGAGCTGCCGGGTAACAGCATGTGCAGGGGGCATCCGCATAACATTCCGGGCGCATCACACATTCATATCGTGTGCATGCTCGTGGTTGGGTGCCAGCTGCCTCAAGCAGCTTCATTTGCAAGTCCGCTGGTGTCCTGATGCATGTAAGCTCCTCATACCTGGCAGTACAGGAAGCCCTCTGAGGTGAGCCCCGGCCAGAGGTTGTCGCTCATGCGCGTGAGGGAGCTGGTGAGCGTGAGGAACACAGGCACCTGCGCGACACGCACATGCATACAATCGACTGCAATGTGAACCGTATGCAGCCATCGGCGCATGACACCACGCGTCTGTCGAGATGTTTGGTCAACACATGGGCGAAAGCATCTTTTGTCAGCATGCAGGCCCACCAGTGCTTTGCCCATGCCAGCATGCGGCATGCATTTCAACCATGCACGCTGTAATCTTATACGCAGGCTGTATTCCCGTACGTATCGTACATGAAACGCCCAAGCAGAGGACATTTAAGGCACGGGCCCAAGACAGCACACGCTCGGTGAGCCTGCCCGCTGGGTGAAGGCGAAACCGCGTAAGAGTGAGCCAGTGCGTCTGGGACAGAATGACCGGCAGTCATAGGTTATGCAGTGAGGGCAGTACTCGGAAGAACTCCAGCTACGCTCAGCCACCTGGCTGTTTATTGTAGCCGGTGGAGTCAGGGTGGTCCCAGCACAATGTGAACAGAGTCGGGTTGCCCACGTGCGGACACGCCCGAGGCAACAGGTGTTGCGGGTGCGTAAGGCAGAGCTGTACCACGCACCTGGATAGCTGCGCTTGCATAAAGCCAGCGCATGGACGGCGCTTTGTGCTTGGTCCGCAGGTACCGGTAGATTTTACGCACGAGCCCCAGCCTGCCGAGGCTGCGCGCTGCATGCGAGTCCATGTCCTGGGTCAGCAGCTTGGCCTGCCTGAATGATTGGTTGAGGAGGACTATGTTCGCGCTGGCAGCGCGCGCTTTGGCGCTGAGCGGCGCTAGAACACCCCTCACTGCTAGCCCGCACAGTGGTATAGTGGCCCACCAGGGCAAGCCTGTCACAGTATGAAGGCTCTCAAGCAGCTGCACACCTATCTGTGTGGGGCTGAAGAAGAGCATGAGCTCTTCAAAGGGGCTGGCAGCACTAATAACCTCCGCGCTGGTGGATGGCTCGCCGCCACACGATGCGTGAAATGACCTGCCATGCAACCTGCAGTGGCTTGGATGGAAGGAGCTGCAAGGATCAGCAGTCCCTTCAGAGCCATTATCAAGAGTCAAAGCGCCCGCAAGGCTGCATCGGCCGCCCAACAGCTGCCTGCGTTGTTATAAAAACAAGACTATGCTCAGGGCACATCGCCTGTGCCACAAGGTGTAACGGAATAGAAAGAAGAAGCACAGCCACAGACATACCTAAGTGTGCTCCTGCCGCACGCTCCCCCGGCGGTGACCAGCATCCTGGAGTGTGCTGATGGCAGCGGTTGGTGCTGGGCAAATGGCAATCCTCAACACCAGTGGTTGGCAAGACACCAAGCTGACGCTGGGATTTCCCTGCGTATTACATATGGCATTTGGGGGCAGTGCACTGGTGCAAGGTCTGTGATGGCTGTGGGGCGAAAGTTACAAGTGATGGATCTGGCCTGCAACATGCATACATGCAGGGTAGTGACTCCTCCGCTCCTCACTCACTGAGTGGCGCGGTCACAAGCATCTCCCAACTGAGGGTTATGCCCACAAACGCTCTTCAACGAACCCTCTGGAGTGACTCCGCCCTTCACTTTCTGTACGGCTGTATTGCTGATGTATGGCTTGCATAATGCGCGGCGTTACTGATCCCCAATTCAAGTCAAATTTCCATAGGCTACAAGATTATGACTGCCTCAAAGCACTTCATATAGGCCCTGGGCTTTAGCACAGCTGTTGCACTCGATGCAGGGCAGACAGGAATGGAGAAGCAACGACCAAAGAAGCGTTTCGTACAGGTTTGACTTGTTGGCAAGCTGTGTTGCCAGCTGTGGGTTATGTAGGAAGGCCCCGAACCTGTGTTGCTGGCTGCGCTCGTGAAGCAGTGTACCTCGACACACACCAACCTTGCAGGTGCGAACGAAGCGAGTTGAAAATCTTTCAGGAAACTACAACAAAGGCAGCGTAACTTTGGATGTATACTCTGGAGACGCGGGACATGGTTGGACTAGTCAACCCGCTGCGGTGGCGTACGGAGTCGCCGTACTCGAGCACTGGGCCAGGGTGCCGCTGGCGGAGTCGTGCAGTGTGGAGATCAAGGTAACGCACCAGAGCGCACCTGCCTCTATTGTTCCTACTAGGGCTTGATTAAGTTGTAGCAGCACTTGCGGCCTTGCTTGCATCGCTACACTGTCCCTCTCACCCAATCCGGCAGCAGTTGAGTAGTTGACTGCACATCTTGCACCACACTGCACTGCACTGGACCCAGAGCAAGAGGCCAACATTACCCACAAACATGCTGGCTGCGTGAACCACCTCTGCCATTTTCCCAACCACAGTTGCGGCCAGTCCCCATCGAAGGACTGTTCTTCCGGAAACCGCAAGCGCAAACGCTGTATGCAACGCTCTACGTGGATCCCGATGCGCAAGACAGAGCGGAGCTAGGCGGTGCAGATATGGACAGCAGCACGACCTCTCCAGCCTGGCAGCGCATGGAGCTGAGCCTCACCCCGCGCGTCGCCTTGCTCAGGCGCATCGGCAAGCGCGCCATGCGACAGCTGTCTTCGGTCGTCAGGTATGCTCAAGGGGGCATGAAGCGGCACTGCTGGAGTGGCATTGTGCTGCAAGCAGCTCGTGTGGGTGCGGTGCCTGCCACGTTGCATGCTGCTTGTTGCGGGTTCGGGTCGTCAGCACCTCGTGAGCATGCACCAGGCACCACAACATGAGAGTACAAAGGCTGGATAAAATGCAGGGGGGGGATGAGTGCAATATCGCTCGCCGCGGCGCCGCATGGACTCCAGAGTGTTGCATGAACCTTTTGGCCATGCGCAGATTGACACCTGCGAGCATGCTGTTCCTGCACGGCAATGCATAACCGTCCCTCGAGAATCCTCGTGGCGCAGGCCCTGCCCAGTCCGATGTGCCTCCATCAGAACAAGACACGTTTGAGACCCGGTGTGCAGCTTTCTGGAGATGGAATCCTGTCGAGTGTCCTGTGGCATGCGTGGCCTTGTGCGCGCATGCAGCCGGACGACTACCAAGACTGACAATACGGCAGGGCGCGATGCGGATCCTGCCTGGAAAGGTACTGTGTGAGGGTCGCATGCCTACTGCAAGCATTCCATCTGGGTCACCTTGCTTTAGGTGCTACAGGCACTGGGCTAAGAATGTGCCAGGACCTGCAGCATGTGCTGGCATATGCACAGCCCCAAATCCAGCGTATCGCTTTCAGCCTTCACCATGGTGCAAGGATGCAATCGTATCTGCGTTGCGCATGTCCTGATGCTATCGCATGAGCCACTATTTTATTGCCTCATCTGATGCTAGTGCCTTGTTCACCGTAATGATGATAATCGCATTGGACTCCTAAACTTCTTCCATGTTCCTACTTGCGGGTAACCGTGTTCCGTGTTGGCTTGCGGTTGCTTGACTCACGTCTGCACGCATGGTCAGTCCTCGGCAAGACAGTAGCTCCAAACGCAAAACAACCTATCAATAACTATGAACATTGTGATTGTGGCCCTTCTCACAACCCGAGACGGCAAAACCCATTTGCACTGCAGTTGGGGCAACGCTTGTATTGGAGTATTGCTTCCTGGAGCTTCCGGAGGATGTGGGGACGTTGCCTGAACTGGACCTCAAGTATCCCTTACGCAGGCAGTGAGTCATGCAAGCGATGCGAGTATGCAGTGCAAAAACTGCCTGTCATTGCAAATGATCCAGGGAGGCTGCGAGATCTTGATCTGCCGCTCATGCTGTGGTGCCTTGCATGGTGGTAATGCCTGTTGCAAGCTGGCTTGCACACCTGCAACGTCACAGGGTTCAATGCTACGCAGGCCTTCCTGTCTATACGGAAGCAGGCCTGGAGTCTCTCAATACATGCTGCCATGCGTGGCTGTGCCGTGCACATGCACCAAGTTATTCATGTGTCTTTTCTTGCGCAGGCTGCACTGCTATGCACATGGCGGCTTCATGGGCGTGGCGCTGAGCCTGGCGTGCGATGAGGTCTGGGCCAGCATCCTCGTCAGCCTGGTGGAGGGCGACGGCAAGGTGCGCTGAACATATAGGACCAGTACAACAAGTACACGATCTCACCACATCATCCCCTGTTCACATCAGAAAAGGGACCTTGGCCCATAAGACCTGGTCACGCCACATACAGACTAAGACACCACCCAGGCTGACAGGTTTACAAGCATTCCGCCTCTTGTTCTGTGCATTGGTGTGTGCTGCGGAACCACATTCCCGTGGCCTTTGGCACTCATTGGCAGCTAGCAGCTTGCAGAAAGAGCCGAGGAGTAGTGCAGGTCAGTCCCAGCCTCAGTCCCAGTCCCTGCCCCAGTCCCAGCCCTAGTCCCAGCCCCAGTCCCTGTCCCAGTCCCTGTCCCAGCCCCAGTCCCTGCCCTAGTCCCTGTCCCAGTCCCTGTCCAAGTCCTGACCTGACCTGACTTTATGCGCTTCCTGTGCCTCTCCGCCATCCTGTGCCTCTTTGCCGTGTGCCGTGCGCCTGCCGTGCAGACACGCGCGGGCGTGGAGGCGGTGACGCGCGTGGGCGAGGCGCTGGCGGCTTCCAAGGAGGGATGCAAGCTCATGCTGGTGCTGGAGAACAGCCCCGTGCTGTGCGCGTACGGCCTGCACCGGTGAGCGCGAGGGACTGCGCCCCGCTGGCGCCTGTGCAGGAATGCGTTCCTGCGCGGTGGCGCAGCCACAACACAGAAGTGCGCGTACATTCAACTGGCAGCGACGCTGTGCACCACAGCGCATCAACGTGCTCTGGATATAGTATTGGCCGGCAAGCAGCCATCCTGGGTCTGGCCTGCGGCCGTTGCACAGTGTTGCATCAACGTGCAGTCAAGCTTGCTGGCCACAAGGCCCACGCCCTGTCCAGATGGAGGCCGTCAGAAAGTCAATGCCAGAGACACGCCGCCTGATTCAAGGGCAACAGCATGCGGGGGACTCAGGGCCTCACAGCCCGCAACAGATTTTATCATAGGGGCGGGACCCTTGGAACCTTGACGCGTGTGCCTGTCATTCTGCTGCTCTCGGCTCGCCGTTGTGGTGATCATGTGCAGGATGGGAGACACGCGACCGGCCTCCGTGGCTGCTGTGCTGGCCGCGCTGAGGGCCACGCAGCACCTGCAGCTGCCCCTGGCACAGCGCAACGCCGCCGCCCACAGCCGTGGCATCGCGCCCGCGCCGGCATCGACTCCGCCGCCTGAGCATGCATTGCAGCAGGCTGTCGGCGCCGTGCCTAGCACAAGCCCAGAAATTGCTGAACCGCAGAACGGTCAGGACGGCAACGGTACTGCAGCAGCAGGTACCGCTGCAGGTACCGCAGCGGTACAGGAGGGTGATCAGGGATTGGATCCTGGCCTGGCCTGGCATCACTTTGACCTGCCCTACTCCAAGATCCCGATCATGCTGAGGCATGAGCTCATGCTCCTGCCTCCTCAGCAGCAGCCGTCGACTGGCGCCAGCGCAGCTGGCGGCAACGGGGAATCCCCAGCGTCAGCATCTGCACCGCAGGGACCTGTCAGTGGTGCATCACCTGGAATCGAAGGCATGCCGGATACGCACGGTGTATTGGAGCGGCTGCAGGCGTGCGGCATCAACCGCTACGGGTATCGCCCCATGGCCCTGGAGTGGGATCTGTGGCTGAGCGGGTCGCACCCGGCGTCGCTCGCGTTTGCCAACGTCGATCACGGCACGCCGATGCACCTGGTGCAGCAGGTATGCTGGCTCATGGCCATTTTCCGGTATGCTTGTGGCCTTAAATGTGCTAGACACATGTGTAATACATTGAAAGGGACCAGCTGCATGTACATGTAACCGTCCGTGTACATGCAGTTGTGTGGACCGTTCAGCTCGCTGCAACATGACAAAGACGTGGTGCGCAGGATCAGGTTGTACTGTTCTCCAACTTACGGTACAGCGTTTGCTCTGTTTTTCCTTTCAGCATAGCAGCATGTCTAAGGTGAGCGCCAGCTCGACCATCGCCTTGCCATGCTGACCATTCCTTGCACCATTCCCTGCATGGTGATCACATCAGCAAATTACCACATCACCAGTCACCGCTGATCACATCACCCCCACCAGATCACTGAGTCGCGGCTGGCTTGCCTGCGTGTCGCCTTCCAGGCCATCGCGATGACGCTGCGCTGCCAGGGCCTGGCGGAATCGCTGGGCGAGCGCCACAACCGCGAGCACGGCATCACCCCAATGATGTGGCTCGCCACCTTCGGCAAGGCGCTCAACCACGGCACGCGCGGAGACGAGCGCTTGCCGCTCCCGCTCTACTGCCCAGAGCGCCTGGCGGGCGGCGGCAGCAGCATCGCCGCCGATAAGCCCACGCCGCAGGCGCCGGCGCCAGCGTCGTTGGCCGAGCCAGGGACGGTTCCGGAGCCAGGTTCGGGCGCGGTTGTGGACGGCGCGGATGTGCGCGGTTGGGGCCCGTATGACGACGGGCGTGCGTGCCCCTCTCTGGAGAGCTTCCTGCAGCTGCGCATCAGCTGTGAGTCACCGGTCTTAACCCCAAAACAAACACCAAAGAAGGCAGACTGCTTCGGCGTATGCAAGCCTGTGCAGCGCGCAGCATGGCGCATGGATGCATGCCAATGGTGAAAGCCTGCTACCCTGTGCAAAACACATTGAGGAAAGCTTGTAATGCGTCAAAGCACACGGAACACGGCGGCGGATGGCACTGGGAGATGTGGGCGGCACAAGCAGTGCGCAACACGCTGCAGTGTTTCCAAAGTACGTTGTCGTAACCGCCTGCATTCCGCTTGATGCCCGACTTATTTTAGCCCAGATCCCCTTGTTCACATGTTGCGCCTGTGGCTGTTGGTGTGCTTGCTGTGCGTGCAGCCGCGCGCCTGGACAACCCCCCCAAGGCGGTGCTCACCTCCAACGTGCTCGGCCGCACCTTCAAGTTCGCGCTGCGCGTGCGCCTCGTCGGCAACGCGCAGTCCTGCCCCCCGCTGCTCCTCGGCGGCTTTGCGGCGGACCCGCAAGGCCGCTACGTGTGCAGCCAGCTGCCAGGGAAAGCCAGCAGCGGCGCCGTGGCAGACACAGCTGGGAAGCCCCAGCAGCAGCAGCAGCAGACGGGCGGCGTCAGTGTGCTGGTGCCGGCAGGGACGGACGAGAGCGCGGCGAAAGCAGGCGCCGAGGGAGCGGTGGGCGCGGCGGAGGGCAACGGTGGTGCCGGCAAGAAGGGGAAGGACTCGTGGGAGAAATCTTCGCTGTATCCAGTAGACAGCGATACGTCCAGCAGCTTCCTTCTGCTGGAGGTAAGGTCCGCTTGCTTGGGTGCTTGCAAGGTACTTTTTGCAGTTTACACTTTTGCATAGTCCTGATCATCGATCAAAGGAACCGAGCTCGTGCCACTGACTGAGCACGGCTTCCTTTTCTCCGGCCATGGACTGCGGTCTGCAGCACGCCCTATCGGGTTCATTAACCCCTAAAGAACTGGCATAATGCGGTAGCAAATGCCGGTAACAGTTATGCATCCCCTCAATGTCACCCGGCCAGCAGCACCATGTGAAGCACCCCCACCCAACTCCCCTGCATGCATGGCTTCCCCTGTCATGACCGTGCAGCTCGTCAACGCGCGCGCGCCCAAGGCGCCCCCGTTGGGCCGCGCGCTCATCCCGCTGAGGAAGCTCGTCGGGGACGCGAAAGGCGGGGGCGGCAGGCATGGCTCGCGCCAGATCGCGGTGGCGCTACTACTGTCCTCCAAGAACGTTGCGGCCGCCGTTGACGGGGCCGCAGGCGGCGGCGGCGCTGCCGGCGCTGAACCTCAGGACGGGCTCGGGACTGTACAGGAGGAGCACGAAAGCGGGGTGCACCAGGCAGGCGACGCGTCGCGACACAATGGCGATGCGTCAGCAGCTGCGCCGACACCGGTCGCCGCCGGAGCAGCCGAGCTCGCCTCAGACGGGGCTGTGCAGCCGGGCGGGACGGCGGAGGCACCTGTGAGAGACAGCACCCTAGCGGCGCCCGCTGCTCAATTGGTGTCCAGGGAGGGCGCCGGAGAGGACGGCGGCGTAGTGCAGCCGCCGCAGCAGGCACCGGCGATCGTCGCAGCTCCCCGCACACAGCAGCGCTGGCGCGCTGTCGCCACCGCCGCCGCAGCCCAGGCAGCGGCCACGGCCACCACTCCCAGCGATGCCAACGCAGATGCCCTGAGGATTGGGAAGGTTGCCTCCCAGGGGCAGCAATCACCGTTCGGCATCGCGCAGCTGGCCCAGATGGCGGCTGCGGAAGAGGCTGAGAAGGGGAAAGCGGGGAAACAGGCGGACGACACACAGAAGCACAAGCCCCAGCCAAGGTTTGCGGCATTCGCAGCGGAGGCCCTGCAGGCCTTCAAGATTCAAATGCCAGACCTCTCGCGCTCCGAAGCCGAAACCGACCGCAGCAACGGAGGCACAGGCCATAAGGCTGCCGGCGCATCCGCGCCGTCCATGCCGGGTTCCGGCATCGCCGACATGTTGAATCCTTTCAAGGCCAAGCGACTGCGCAGGCAAGGTACAGACATGTCTGGAGCGGGGAGCATGTTTGGCGATGCCGACGATGCCGACGACAATTTCGACGAGGACGCTGTCATGGATGCCCTAGGAAGTCAACAATCGCTCTCATCAAACGCATGGGAGGATTTGCTGGAGACCCAGGTACGTGCGCTTGAGCTAGGCTAGAAGGTGGATTCGGTAGTAAACTCTCATTTGCATGGGAGGGAAGGCAGCCTCCCTTGCTCTGTTACCATTAGGTGACAATAAAGTGGCCATCAGCTGACCAATAAGTGACCATCAAGTGTGATGGAAGGCACCAGCCTCCCTGACTCTATTGCCAGCAATGCAGTTTTTGAAGACCTACGAGCTACGCCCCTCAAAGCCCTGCCCCTAAAAGAACCATCACGCGTCATTCTGCATGTCATATTGTCTGGGTTTCCGTACACCATGCCTGCATCAATTGCTGCGCATTCAACTGGGTTCGACAGCGGCAGATGATCCGCCAATCGTTACCCTGTGCCTGCCCTCCTGTACGCTTTCACAACCAACATCTGCGCGTACATCAGGATGGTGGAACGCCTCGCAAACCTAGATTCTTCCTCACAGCGTCCCCTGAACATGGTCCCCCTTGTTACCGCCTTTGTTGCCCCCCGTTTCATCGTACAGACGTCGTCAGATCTCACGACGTCACCCCTATCATCGTCCATGTCGCACCTGTCCGGTACGCTAAGCACAACAATGGCGACCGACACAACTCCCCAGCAGCAGCAGCAGCAGCAGCAGCTCCAGACTGGAGCGCTTGCCTGTGCGGACGCAGTGCCTGCCGCCTCGTCAGCAGGTGGCGCTGCAGTGGCGACTGCCCCCGCCGCGGCCAGCGCGCTAGCGGGGCGCTGCCGCGTGGTGCTCAGCCTGCACTGGGAGACGCTGAGCGTGCTGGACGCTGCGGAGCAGCTGTACGGCTTGGAGCCGCGGCTGGCACAGAGCTGCATCGCGATGCTGTCCGCGCCTGGAGGCCTGTACCTGGACGTCAAGGTGCGATACTGCGGTGTGGGCCATGCATGTAGATGCGTCACTTACTCCCGACTTCCTGTATTGCTAATATCGATTGAGACGCGTGGGCGTGGTGTTGGTGTCCTGCGCAGCAGCAGCGCAGGAAAGTGCGCGCCAGCAGCATGTCACCCGGCACTGATGCATGAATGTTGCATGGTGCGGTCTGGAACGTACTACCCTCTCTCTGGTTGGAACGAAGAGAGGTAGTCTGGAGCGTTTTGGTGCAAGCGTACCCGTAGTGCCATGTAGGAAGCTGCACCCGAGAGGGGGAATGCAGAGAGGCCTGCTGCCTTCTGACCCCATCGCTGTACGCTTCTGCTGCTGTTGCTTGTGCAGAGCGGGTACTCTATGCCGCGCCACCTCAAGTGGTTTGCGTCGTCGCTTGCGGGGATCGGCATCAATGTCAAGGTGCGTGTACGACCAGTACAGTACCTGTGGATTGGGCCTCTGCCGGCACTGCCGCTGCTGTGGTATGGGGCACGCCTGACGATTCAAAAGGCGATCGCCAAGGCCAGCTGCTTCCACTGCGTTGCGCGCCTGTTCTGAGTGTGCTCCTGGCGGTCCTCACGACGTTTCCCGAATCACCGCGTAAACCTCTTAGCAAAAGATTGACGATAACCGAGCTCATTGGCTCAAACTCGTCAGCTCATTGTGATTGGACTTCTTGCTCGCAGGCGATCTGTAGCTTTGTGCCAAGCCAGATCTCGTTTGATGCGGCGGCGCATCAGGAGAGTGCCGAAACCGGGGTCAGCTCAGGGGCAGCACCCGCCCTTGCGCCAGATCAGCAGGACGCCAGTGGCAGCAACACAGATGCCCTGCAGCGGCAGCAGCAGCAGGAGCAGCAGCGGCAGTCGTCCGAGGGACTGGGGCAGCGCATGGGCGCGTTGCTGCTGGAAAGCACAACGACGCCGACAAAGCCGCAGCCGGTCGCGGAGGGCATGGAGGCTCCGCCCGGCGCGGGCCGCGCCAACGACGGCGACCCTGCTTCGCTGCAGCGCAATGAAGGCGGCGATGATGCTGCGAGCGCCACGACGCCAGCGGCAAGCGCTGCTCCGGTTGGGAGCGCGATGCCGGCATCAACAGCGGCAATGGCGGCAGCCGAAGGTGACGGCGCCGCTGTTGATACCGTTAGCATTGTGCTGACGGAGGGAGCGTCGGAAGGGGCCTCAGCTTTACCAGCACCTGCAGGAGCGGAGGCAATGACCGCGCAACCGCCAGAGCCCCTGGGGCCCTTGGGCGTCGGAGCCATGCCATCCGTCAGGGTCCAAGCTCCAACAGCGCCTGCTGAGGCGCCCGCTGAGGCGCCCGCTGTGTCGGCTGCAGCAGCAGCGGGCGTACCATTAGGGTCGTCAGGTCGTGCAAAGAGCGGGGACAGCATCACTACACGCTACAGCGGCGTGCGGGTCGCTCTCAGCAAGAAGCACAAGCAGCAGCACCACACATACGCGCGCACGTTTGACTCGGTGCTGTTCTTCCACGGCCTGAATGGGCTGGAGCTTGCGTGTGAGGCGGGCAGGGTGCCGCCAGGAACGGTAAGCGACCTTTGCTTGACTCAGCCAAAGTTGTGTTCTTGCAGTTGTGTACTGCATCACCCTCTTGAACCTCATAGGTTACCGGTATTCTCAGGTATTACTTGAATACTTAGGCTATTGATTAGGCGTTTGATCAGGCGCCTGCAGGTAGGATGCTTAATGCTGCGGCATGCAATGCGGCTAGGACTTGCACAATTGCTGCCTGTGCAAGTAAGTCACCCAACATGCGAACAGACGTGCAGCACACCAATTCGTCCCTCGTGCGTGCTGTGCCAAGGTAAACGTACTGCGGCGGCATGCCTCATGTGCACACACGTACCTATATACAGTGGCAGGCCTGCCGTAATCCAACATCTCGTGCAGGAGCTGATGCAAGCAACTGCACGTGTGGAGGTGTTGCGTGCTGACGCTGGCTGGCTGCTCGCGAATGCATGTGCTGTGGTGCCGCTGTGTGCAGTGCGTGCTCTTCAACGGGGCGTCGCTCCTGGTGGAGGATCTGGGTCAGATACTGAAGGACACCCTGGGTGAGTCAGAAGCTGAGCCAGATGGTCCCCCTGCAATGCGCCTGCCATTCAACAGTCCATCACATATTCACATGGCTGCCGTCAAACCGAGGAGCAGAAAGGATCATATGTACGGGACTATCCTTTCTGATCCTCGGTTTGACGGCAGCCATGTGATGGACCTTGGGATGGCAGGCCGAGTGCAGCCAACGACAACGCGAGGGGATGCCGCCAGATGATTGAGGGCGCCGCGCTTGACGCCTGCCGGCTGTCACGTTTAGCTGCCTAATGTCATTCAGTTCATGTTGCTCATTGCACGGGCTGCCGTGTATCGTGCAAGCTCGCCTGCTCAACAAGTCATCATGCACAGCCCTGCTCCAGTGTTCCTCCCCCTGCTCCTCCCCCTGAACCCTGCCCGTGCCCTTGCCCACCTTGCCGTCGCAGCCGCCGCCGACCCTAACGTCAAAACCACCAGCGCCTACTATCGCCGTCTGGAGGTGCAGGCGCAGGCAGGCCCGGGCGGATCCCTCGCAGACGCCCTGGCATCCGCCATGTACAAGACGCTCGGCGCTGGCGGCAAGGGCTCGCAGAGACTCCCTACTCCCACTCCCGCCGCCGCCGCCGTGGCCGTGGCCGCTAGCCCGGAAGCTACCACGGCTGTGGCGGCAGCAGCTTCACCAGACGCCTCACAGCCCAGCCCTCTAGCGGACGCTGCAACTACAGCGGCAGGAGGGTCGGTATCGGAGCCTGCTGCTGCTGCGTCAGGGACGGGGGTGGGTGGCGCCCCCAGGCGCGACGGCGGCGCGGTCTCCCGGGCGACGTCGGCAGCGGCGCAGCAGGCGCTGCCAGATACGGTGGATAGGGAGGCATGGCGGCGCCTGTGCACTTGCGTGGAGGTGTTCAGGATCTACAGTGAGTGATTGCGTTGGTGTGCGGTGGGGTGTTGCGTGCCTGCCTGTTCACGCCTGCCTTTGAGCCTGCTGTGTTGTTACCGGCTCACACAGCTGCTTTGCATTGTTGGCCTGATCCAAACAAGCACCATGCCGCCAGACAGGATTTATGAAAGCCATGTACTGATGTGAGAGAGCGTTCCGGCGACATGCCGGTACGTGTGGTCGTCACTTGCTACCCCTCGACACACACAAGCGTGAGATATAGTGTACCGCTCTCACGACCGTCCACCTCATGCGACTTCATGATCACTGCCCTCATCCTTGAATGGCCTGATCGGCCAAGTGATGTGAAGTTAACCATACGGTGTCCTGCTGCGGCGTTGGCTCGCAGCCGGCATTTACGTGCAGGAGCCGGACGCCAGCGCCGCCAGCGTGCAGGCCCTCGTTCAGCTCACCAACACCTTCCCGGGCATCATCTCCCTCGGGTTCGCGTATGGGTGAGTCATGGCGCAGAAAAGGCAGGTGGATGTGCTGGCATCGCCTGCATGACTGTACCGTATCGTGCTGCGCCAGTACGAGTGTCTGAGTGGTGCTTGTACAGCCCAGGTAAGATGGTGCGGGGGACCTGTTTGCCGGTACCTGGCGCTCTGGGGAAACAGCCAATTGGGGCTAGGCATCTCCGGTGTGGGACGCTGTGCTGCTGGTGGACTCCTGCCCGGTGCTATCCGGTAGTGTAACAACCTGATGCACATTCTGTAGCCTGATGCGCGAATCCTGACGTTGTGAAACCCCACACCTTGGAAATCTCATAGCCAACAACCCACAGCCCTGAAACCTTTGCCTGGTCCTCATTGCACACGTGCAGGCACCTGTCCAACAAGGCGGTGGCTGTGCAGGGCCTCACGGGTCGCGGCCTGGCGGCGCAGCAGGTGCTGGAGGAGCTGGCGAGCCGGAAGGAGCTCAGCAACAAGGCAAGGAGGATGCATTGGGGTGTTGC
>BDDA01000958.1:33146-43235 GCA_001662385.1 Chlamydomonas asymmetrica | reverse complement strand
CGCTCACACACGCACCACCACACACCCCACACAACTTCATATGCACTGATGCAATCCATGAATGGCCAGATAGGCCAAGTGATGTAAGTCAACCAACCACTGCGACCTGACGCCAATGACACGTATATGAGCTAGCCATACCGTATGACCAGCTGTTTCGATTGGTCCCTGGATCGGCCCCTGGATGAAACTGCAAAGTGCATTTGCCAATGTACGGTACGGCACGTGAAACATGCCAATGCCATGCAATGCACAACACAGCGTTGCATGCCAGATGTATGTGTGGATTCTATGGTGTGTTCAGTCATGGTAGCCACATCCAGCAAGGTTCAGGAAGCCCAAGAATCACCCTGTCCACTCAGGCATTAACAGCAGGTGGGTTGCCTGACAGCAGGCAAGTGGAAGCTCACGCCACACCCCCACATGACTCGCAAATGCCATGGATCACCACGCATGCAAATCCATGCGCAATCGAACACAACTCAATGATCTGGGTAACACACTTGACTCCCATAAGAGTGGCCTGGGCACATGAGCCAGTGTCATTGTGGCATCCGGGGGCCTGGTCAAAGTTAGCATACACGAGTCGGATGCACTGCCGATTGAGCACAAAGGCCTTCCCTTCTAGCCACCGTGGTTTGTGTTAGGTTATGCTGGTAAGCTGAGGTGAAATGTTACTGTACTGCTTTCGTCTCGCACAGTGCTGCCAATAATGGCGGTACTCTGGTACCTATTGCTGCTGTCACGGCCTGCTTTGCCCTGGCTGTGACGTACCTGGTCGCTGCCTTACCCATGCAGCTGGTACATGCCTGCCGTGAGGCTGTCGTCCTGTGCACCCCACCCACGCAGCAGGTGTTGTGCATATGCACACTTGGCTGGTACACACACAACATGTTTGCAATGTTGTTACCACAGTGACCAGATTCTGCTCGTACTCCATTCACACCATCAAGGCATGAAATGCACAATATCGTGCCAGGCAGATGACAAGATTGGAGCATCATTATTAATTACATTAATCCCTTACACCAGACCAGCTGGTCTTGTCTACGCGCAAGTGGCAGAGTCAGGAGCAGTGCTGGCGCGAATGGCGTACGAATGGCTGCGCATTAGGCGTCACCAGCATCACCCCGTGGAAGGCAGGGAGTAGGTATGACTGCTGCCTGTATGGTCGGCATGCTTGCACTAGACCTTGCCTCGCAGCTAGCACTTGAACCACGGTGTGAACCGGCAATGCTGGCGGTGTTGGTGTGTGCTAACGCATTCCCAAACGTGGCACCAGCCAGCATCCACCCCTATGCCATTTGGGCAGCTGATCGTGTGCCGGTGCATTTAGCGCTTGGCGGGGTATGCCTTGATGACAGTGGGGAAGAACTCCACCACCTTGGTCTTGCCGTCCTGGTAGGAGACGACCTCGTTGTACAGGGGCAGCGGGGGGATGGTGCCGCCGTTGCCGTTCTTCAGGTAGTAGTAGGCCAGCGAGGCTTGCACGCTGTACAGCACCAGGACACAAGCAAACCAGTCCAGACGCATGATGTGCATGATGTGCGCGCATCATGGTATGCTGTATGCACAGTGCTGGTTGTGCATGGCAGCGCGTTCATGTATGTATGCACATACACCATGCTGCGTTGGGCCCCGCCACTGGCCTAAGTCAGCAGCAGGCAGTGAGGGTTGATCATTATCTCGCCAGATGCTTGAATGCACACTGCATGCCCACCCACCCACCTGTTGAATGACACAACGGATGCCACCTGCAGGGGCAGGGCGACGTAGCCTCCATCCACGCCCACCTACACACACACACATGTATAGGCCCCATTCAGCTATCAACCATGACGCAATGACATACAGGCTTGGGTGCCAGTGTCCCTCACAGCCTGGTGGCGCATGCATGATTGGCCTTCTGCATGAGAGACTGCAGAGCAGCAAGGCACTGATTGCGCTTGTGCCTCCTACACGAGCACGCACATGTGCATACATGGAGCACAGGGCAGGATGAGCCCTCACTGCACTGCGCTTGGGTCAGCACTAATCAGGCAGCCCTGCAGTGCTGCGCAGGCTGCAGCCACACCTCCCCACCCACCTGGTCCACCACCGCAAGCGAGGAGATGAGCGCGCCCAGCTTGTTGCGCGCAGCCACCAGCTTGGCCACGTTGGTGGAGTTGACCAGGGACACATGCCAGTAGGAGCCTGCCATGGGTGGATGGCGGGGAAGAGGCGGAGCACAGGCGCTGCTTGTAACCAGACCAAATTGTGCCTTGCAGTGTTGAACGTGGTGCAATTTTTGCACTGTGCGGTGGATTGGAGAAGGAAACAACCAGCACGGCTTTTGGCGGTCGTGCACGCAACCTAGGGGGCCAGCACAAGCCCGACTGGCCCTGCACGTGCCAGCCATGGTGCAAACACAAGGCTGTGTAGGACAATGCCATCAGGCGCACGAGCACAGCAGTCCTCATGCTTCCATGTACACCCCATATACGGATACCCTCATACTTCCACCGCTATGTACAGCCTGCATGCACTCACCTCCCAGGCGGCTGGTAGCAGGCTGCTCAAACAGGTTGCGGAACTTTCCGCTGGGGATCTCATAAGCAGCTGAAATCGATCGGGCGGGCTGCTGAGCAACGCACTTGGAGTAGTTGGCGTAGTGGGCTGGGGAGGCAAAGTCAAAGACCTGCAGCGCACCAAGTCACCGTAATTGACACTTTCACGTGTTATGCAGGGCTGATGCACTTACACCGCTTGTGTATGAGGAGCTCCACATGGCAATGACAGCTGTGGGTTCAAACCGCATGCCACAATGCAATGGTAGGTGTACACTCCATACAACTGTGCAGCAGCAACCCAATCAAGCGCATGCCTCACCTTGGCATGGCTGCCCCAGTCGGGCTTGGGAATCAGGCCGGCAGTGGTACCAGTGACACCAGCCAGGAGCCAATCCTGTATGCATGCATGTGCAACAACAGTATGTCGAGGCCGGGCACAGGTAGGGTGATGGCATGCCGGCAGCATCCTTCAGCGCTTCAGTATGCACACAGCATGCTTGCAGCAGAGCACACCCTAGCCATCACCACCCGCAGCTGGTGTTGTTGTTGCACCGGTGGCATGCATGCAAATGCGCAGCAGCTGCAGGACAGCAGGCAGCAATGCTGCAGCAAATCAAGCCACACCAAGGAGGCGCTGCGATGGATTGATGTGTTTTCCGGTAGGCGAGTCGGACTGTGGCACATGCTGCTGGTAGCAGCGGTGCGTGGACAGCCATGCTGATTACAGTATGCACGCACATGTTGGTACTGTGAGCGAGTGGGGTGCCACGTAGCGCTGTAGCACAAAAACGCACCCGCTGCCTCACGCACCCACCTTGCATGCCGTTACCACTTCCACCTCCTTGCTCTGAAGATAGGCAACATCAGCGGAGGCATTCCAGGCAGTGACCGAGATCAGGCGCCAAGTAGTCTTTGGCTTTGGCGGCGGTGGGGACGGCTTCTTAACAGGACCAGCGTTTGCCACTGCAGCACAGCAAAACATGAGTACAGGGTACACAAAAGCATGGAACTCGGGCCTGTAAGCAGATGTTTGTGCTGGGCATGTGGCACACAGGTTGTTTCCAAGCATTATGTTTCGTCTGACGGGGACCAAAGCACAGAACGCAGTATTGCCCCGGGCGGGTATTGCCAGCCTACTACAATCCGCAACAAGGCCATACCACTTCAAGCTTACCAGACGCAAAGGCAAACGCTGCTATCAGCGCCAGGCCAAGGAACACAGTCCTGGATGAGCTCGCCATGTCGATGCGGGTTGAAAGCGGTTTTGCCGTCCTGCAGGTCAGCAGGTCAGGCACGGGGGTGGGGCCGGGCAGCAGCACCACAGCATAGTCAGACTGAATTGCAACTTGCACACAAAGCCTGTTCTGTTAAACTCCAGTCACCCGAGGCCAACTCAAGCCTTGGCCTGCCTGCCTGCTGCCAGCTTCGGCCAGGTGGATATCCCCGTGCACCAGCAGAATGGGACAGAGGCTGAACTCCATTCACTGGAATGTGTTCACATTATCTTGCGGCTGTCTGCAGCACAGCACGCTCGGGCCTCAGACTAACATGCAGCCCCAAAATTCCAAGCACCAGTCAGTAAAAGAAAAGGGTCTCAGCTTGGAATACACCGAAACCCGAAGGGCGGAGCCTAGCACATGCGTTTGCGTTAAGCAAGAGAAAACCGAGCCCGTAAACATCGCCAAGGGCGACTGGGCAAAAATCGCCAGTGTCGCCAGTCTGCCCAACCAGTTGGCGGGCGGGGCCCGCACAAAGGCAACAGCACGACTTAACGTTGACGCACCCAGTGCTTATGTGTGTTTATCTGCGTATACGGCGTAAACTCAGCAGCTTACTGTGGCGAGCGGTAATGTTAGGAGAACCAGGACCCAGCACACTAAGCACACTTTCAACCCAACCGACCCATGCGCGCCCAGCAGCGAAAAGTCAGCAATTACGCATAATCGTATCATGCATTGGGCTATTAAGCGCTATAATACAAACCTTATGGCGAATTCGGCAGCGGTGAGTGCTTTGCATCTCTGCTTGCACGGGCATGCACAAACTCACCTGCTGGTTCAGGTGAAGATGGCGAGAGGGTATGCGCAACTGCGGTCCACAAACACGCGTCCGAGTGAAAATCAGAGGTATGGTGATTGTGCGTGTATCCGTGCGTTTTTATAGGCACCCACAGCCCACCGCCCCACAGTTGCTCCCAGTTGCCTTCATTCCACTCCAGGGTAAAAGGCATACCGTGAGGCAGCAAGCTGGGAGCCGCCATCCGAACTCAGGGGAAGCAGCTGTGCCACTGTGTGTTTGACCTACTTATCAGCTTTCTGGCCTCACGTCGTGTTTCCGATGTCAGCATGTTACCGCAGCCCTGTGTGTGACTGCAAGTACATGCGCGCATGCTGCCTGAGTGACAGGCAGCAGGCACTGATGCAACAGGCTGTCTTACCCGTTGTTGAGTTCCAGGAGGTAAGAAATCCACGTTGATCGTTCAGTGAAGATGTGGCAGGCCTGGAGCATATACACACTTTGCCGAAGGCACACTGCTTCTTGCCTCTCTGACCTGCCAGTGCTATTGCCTACAAAGCGGCACCACCCTAGAATTGCAGTGCAGGTCCAGCGCACTCTGATTGTTGCACAAGAGTGTCCGCCTGTCTCACGTTATGCAAGGTCAGGTTGCCTTGTATACACCGGCCTTGGTCAGGCCGGTATGCAACAATACGTCAGCCGTAGCATTCTTTGCTCGTGGCTTTGATAACCATGGCACACCTGCCACAGCTGCATATTGCGTGCTGTGGTAGTCTGCTGCATCTCCTTACTCTTTAGGCAGGGTCTATCCCGCTCACCTTGTATCCGGACTGCGGACCTACTCACTCCTCGGTGAAGTACTGGGTGCTTTCGACGAAATGCATGCGAACAAAATGCAGCTGCATTTGTTTGGGCACGCAACAATGCCCTCACTAATATTCTCCAATGTGCCTCCACGACCCTTGGGGATGGCCAGTTGTGTTATGAGCGGGAGCCCATGGGTTCAGCAACAACGCTTGTGAGAGGCCCATCACATCAGGGACAGCAGGGCTCTCGTGCTGCTGGTGGGTGGTGCACAGGGGATATACGGAGCCCGGAACCCGCATGGAACCCGCATGGCTGTGTATATGCTACAACAGGCCAGCTTGCCCTGGAAGTTCATACGTGCGTGTGTGATAGTGGTGCAGGTCTCGCCAGAGTTCCGACTGCAAACTTCATGCAACCCATGGTGCGGGCGCAAAGGATACATGCAGTTTCTTGCTCCTGTGCGATTGGGTGTGGGCTAGGAATGCAGCACAAGTGCCGGCCAACAGGCGGTGTTGATACGCACAGATTCCACCACAGGTTGCTGTTATCTGCATCCCAATGCGCTGCCTACAAATCCAAGTCATCCTCCTCCTCCCCTCCAGGTGCTTTCTGCTGCTGCTTGTTGAAGGCCTGGCTGCGGTACATCTCGGCCACCTGCATGTCAGCAGGTGTGTTGCAGAATTGAGCCAGAGGCGGGCTGTGCCGCTTCACATGTGCACCCTTGATGCCCTGGCTGGCTGCCAGGTCCGAACAACCTCACGCCCATGACCAGTATCACATCGTACATGCATGCTTCCCCATGATGGTGAGCTTGTGTGTGCCAGAAGGGATCAGCGCCAGCAACCCCAACCTCCCCTCCCTCGCCCGCGTTGCCTCATTCGCTGACATCCCGAGCCCCACACATCCACCAGCGACCGCCCATGGACCTGACCTGCTCAGCAGTTGTTGCCTCCTCAGGTCCCTTGTCATCCCGCACACGCATGAGGCGTGGGAAGCTGCACGCCAACAGGACAACAGCAGCGCCACACACATGCAAATGACGGAAGTGGTCCGGGTTACGGCCAGCAACATCAAATGGTGCAACACCACCAAACGATGGCAGGCTGCACTTGCAAATGCAGCCATCGAATGACAGCTCGGGCCGCTACGGTATTCCAGCCGCCTCCATTCTCCGCCTCCTGTCACTCCCGCCCTGCCCTGCCCCCCTTTCACCCTCCCCCCCTCCGCCCGCCCCTCACTCACTCACTCACTCACCGTATGCTGACCCCCTTGTCAGGGTCCACCAGCCCCAGCGCCGCCTGGTGCACTGGCGACACTGACAGGTCAGCGGCCTTCACCTCCCACACCTGCACACCAGTGCCAACCAGTGGATCACAGCCCAGGATCAGGATCGTGCAAGTGGCTTGGAGGATGCACGCTTTGGCCACCCACTGCCAACGTTCAGTGCCACCGCAGCAGCACGGATTGGCCCAGTATGGAACTAAGTGCAAGCGCCAGCATCGCCAGCTGTGCGCACCAAAGCTGGTCATAATCAGTGCGCGTGGGTGTGGACACGTGCACTGCAAGTCACACTGCCTGAAGACCGCAGCTGCAGGCAGTTGCTACAGCAGTACGTGCGTGTTGCTCACCGTCACTGCATCGAACCACACGTCTGGTGCAAGGCCCTCGTTCCACCTGCAAGTGACGTCACCATAGTCAACACACCCATGTCAGCAGCAACACCTGCACAGCAAGCGGTGTGGCTGCACATACCGCATCGCAGATGACTGCACGCCTCACATGGCAGGTAGTACTTTGCGTGAATGAAGCTGTCGGCGAGCGCACGCACAACGGCTCCTGGGTGCACATGCATGCATCTGATGCCTCATCACGGCGTGACACAAGGTGTGATGGCTTTCTGGCTGTGCGATGTGCTGGCATGTGCTAGTCCGTGGCATGCTTGGCTGGCAGCGGGAGGGACTACACATGCGCATATCATACTCACTTGTAGTATGGTTTGGGTGCAGGCAGGATGTGCGGGTTGAGCGACTCCGCCAGCTGCTTGAGCTGCTCCTCGCTGAAGCCTGTGCCCACCTTGCAGATGGTCTGTACGGGCCAGACAGGCAGCGCACAGCGGTTGTGTGGCATCAGTATGCCAGCCATACACAGGCAGTCTGGCACAGACACACATGGTCTGTGTTCAACTGTGCACGGAGCTGGGGGTACAGGTGGTGGTGGTGTGGCAGTGTCCTGTGAGGGGCGGACGTGCCCCCCTCTCCCACCTGGTAGGCCTCCGTGTCGGGGTCCCACACGGCCAACAGGTACGCGCCGTACACGCCTGCGTGGTGGAGGTGGCAGTGACACGCACACACGCAGACAGGTACGCATGGCGATTCACGGCAGAACCAACACACACATACAGTCACGAATGGCGGTTCACGGCAGAACCAACACATGCACGCCGAGGAGCGTCCCCACTTCCATACTGCTTGCGCCTTGCTGATATCACTGATTCACGTATCGAGTTATCGATTATTGCCAGATGCTGCTCTGCATCATTTGCCATGCGTCCCTTACCTGTCCGCTTGCCGCGCCCGTACCATGCCCCTATGGGCACTGTGTCGAACGTGTCCCCGCAGCCCTCCAGGTAGTCCTTCTTGAGCTTGAGCCAGTGGGAGGAGCGCCTGGCAGGCGCAGCAGCAGCAACGGGTGTGAGGTCAGGTGAGGGGCTGGCAGAGCACGGCCTGGATACCGCGTTGCGTGCAAGGACTTGGCAACAACGCGCTGACTGTGAGTTGTACGTGAGTTGGCAGTACAATCCAAGAGCTGCAATGACATTGGCAAAATTACTTGTCCAGCCTTGCTTCTCCGGCCTATAACACTAGCCGTGGTACATGTACCGTATGCGCTTGAGGGACACGCATGCACCGCAAGGCGCCATTATGCCAAGCCTTGGTGGTGAGTCGTTGCACAGGCTCACACGACACACTGCCATAGGGGGGGGAGCCGTTCTGCCTTCCAGGTGCGGTATTGACAAACCAGCCAAGCGGCATACATGCAAGCCCCTTGCATATGCTGACATACCAGACACCCCCGGCTGGATACTCACTTGGACGGCTCATATGTGTCTGCTAGCGTCTTGACGATGAGCCCCTCGGTGCTGGCATCAACAGCTTCGTTCAGGAAGGCCTGAACATTCCACACAAAAGTAAGGCAGGGCTCAGCTGTTGCTGTCGTGAGCAGCAGGCACCACGTCTCATCGTAGCTGCAAGCGCATGTAATGGTTGCAGGCATGGTGTGTATCTTGTAGGAGGAACGCCCAGGCGTGTCCGCTGCCTGGAGCCCCCCCCCCTTCGTCAACCTGCAGCCGCCCGCCCCTCTGTACAGCCACAAAGCACAGCCACCACACCGGACAGCCACAGATCATCCCTCTGTCTAGCTAACACATGCCTTGCCGAGACGGCTCTCTGCGTCTGCCAGTGGCCAAGAGCAGGCAGGCAGGCCACTCCACTCACCGCCAGCTCCTCCACATCCCTCGACGTCTTGGCGGTGGCAAACTGCAGCTGACCCTCGGCCTCCTGAACCGCCAACAGCAGGTGAGGCACAACACAAGATGTGCGGCTTATCATTGCCCTGGGCAAAGGAAAACCTAGGGCTCTACAAGCAGGGAAGAAACCAGCGATTCTGGATGAGGATCACTATTCCACCTGCAGAGCGCCGTACAGCGCCTTGCGCCGCTCTGTCAGGGACTCCTGCACACACGACACAACAGCATATCACACAGTGGCTGTGCAGGGTCGCACACAGTGCGCTGCTGGGAGAACAGATGGAATGCTACGGCCAGTCGGGTGGCGGCAGCCACTGCTCAGTCAAGGGAAGCGCCACACGCGTTGTCCTCCTCTCACTCACCGCCAGCAGTGACTTGCCGTTGAGGTACAGGCAGTCGAACGCGTACACGCACACCTGCCAGGGGGCAGCGGACAGGAGACGTAGGTGATGACGTGAGGTTGTGCAGGGCCTGTTAAATGTTAACTTGAACATACATGTCTGAAGACCAAAGCCACACTTGGCTTTGTGCCAGCATGGTGCTGCCCACCAGCACGCCCACCCACATACAGGTTGCTGCCTCACCTGCACCTTGATGTCAGACACTGACACGTCCTTACGAGCCCGCGTAGACAACACCTGTGGACAGACATGCATGCATGCATCACCATGTCGGCAGCAAGCAGGCCGGGTAGGCGCAACGGGTGCATGCGTGCATGACCACTGGCAGCTTCATGGGCGCCTGCGCGTGCATCCACAGTGATGTCATATACTCATATGGGCAACGACCGTCTGCAGCCACACTATCACTTTGCATTGAGGCGTACCCTGGCGCACACTATGGCAGTGTGGCAACCACATTGACAGCCCTCATTTGTGCCCTAACCTGGAATGGCAGGATCTTCTTGGCTTGGGTGTCCCAGCCGACGGCCTCGGCATCCAACACGATGCTCTCCACGCCAGGCTGAACATGCGTACAGAGACAGAGGCAGAGACAGGGATGGGGGGCCACACTGACCAAACAAGGCTGGTATGGTCGCATCATCGCTCCTGCTTGTCAGGAGGGCTGTGCCTGAGCCGGAACGGCTGGCTGAGCTGGTAAGGCGACAGAAGCTTGTCGCAGGCACGGCGCCGCCTGCCAGTGCATGACACGCACTGTACTCGAGCATCAGGTGGCGCACGCGTGCACCCA
>BDDA01000958.1:19332-30590 GCA_001662385.1 Chlamydomonas asymmetrica | reverse complement strand
CCCCCCCCCCCCCCCCCCCCCCCCCCCCCTCACCTGCGCACGCTCCCCATCGTACTTGTACTCGCACGTGAACTCGCAGTCGCCAAACTTCTCCAGCACCTCGCTCACACCATTGGTGGGCTGCGCAACAACAAGACAGGCATGGGCGAGGCAAACACAATATGAAAGCATCCCGGGCTATGCCTGCCAGCACAACATGGCGGCGCACCACCGAATCCACACATAGGCTTCCGGTGCACTAGCCTACATAAGCTCCACCTGTCAGCACACCTACCAAGCAACATTGTCAGCCACAGTTGCGGGAATTAGTGCCATGCAAGCTGTGGCATGACACGCTTCCCCGCCGCTCACCTTGGCAAGCATGGGCCGCACCGGCACGCCCGGCATGAAGTGAACGTGTTGAGGCAGGTCATACACGCCGTGTGCCAGCAGCGCGGGCACAAGCTGCGGGGGGGTAAGGGGCATACCAGCACACGTGACAGGTAGCAGGCTGCTGCTTCCTGTCTGTACTCTCTACATGTGCATGCACTGCCGTAGGCACCACCTGTGTGTGTCTTGGTATACGCAGCTCGGCAGTCCAACACGCGTTGCAGAGGACGTGCCTTCAACATCACGGGTGGCCTGGTCAAACCTAACACCCATCCGCAAGCCAGAACCAAACGCCGTTCAGGTGCTTGCACCCGTGCCATACCCGGCGCCCCCCTTTGACTGACCACATCGTACGAGGGGCACTCGCAGTAGGCCTGCTTGACAGCCTGCGCGGCCACCTCCAGGCGTGACGCCAGCGCATCGGGGTCAGCCTTGGCGGCAGCAGGTGGCTTCTTGCCAGAGCTAGCAGCAGGAGCGGTGGCTGCCTGCTGCAGGCCCTGTAGAGGTTGGTGATGCGTACAAAGGACGGTCAGGTTTGGTACCATCACCGGTGTTGACTACATGGCGGACACACATGCAGGTGACAGGTATGCAGGCTTAGAAGGAAAGGGAGCAGAGCAGCACCCTAGCAACAGCTCATTAGCGGCGAAATGTGCTGGCTGCTGACCTCGTTGTGCAGCTGTACTGCATGTGCCAGCGCCACCAACACAGACTGCTCAGCAAGTCCGATACGCAGCTTGGCCTGCACAGGCGCCAGGCGCATACAGCCAAGAGCACCAGCACAGCACACCAGCAACACTGATGGCACATTCCAAAGTGCAAGCTGGGCTGCACACAGGCCGCGTTTACAAAGTAATGCAGTGGCACGGGTGCAAACGCTTGGAATCCAAACACGCCTTGCCAGCCGTATCACCCGTATGGGTGTGGTGGCGGATACGGAAACACCACAGTGGTGTAAAGACGCTGCCCGCAGCTTGCCTGCAGCGAGCGCATGACGTAGCCCGCCTCGTTTCCCTTGGCAGCGGCCAGCAGACGAACTACCTGCCGGCGCAGCATGTGACAGCCGATCAAGGGAGGGAGGGAGAAGCAGCACATGACACAGCACCAAACAAACAATCGCAACGCAACAGTGGTGGCAAACTGGCAACGCCTATCACTTGTCAGGGACCCGCTGCACACACACACATGCGGTGAAGCGTCAAGCGTGCGCTCACAGCTCATAATCTGATCCTCACCTGCCCCCTCTTGCGCTCCTGGCTCTGTGCGCCTGACGCGGCAGCAATCTCCTTGAACGTCTTGAACACACCAGCAACCTAGGTGGGGGGAATGTGTAGCATGATGATGCGATAAGCGGCACACAGGTGCACACGCATCAGGCGGTCAGTCACAGGCACTGCTGCACAGGCTCTGTGTACAGGCAGTGTAACCACGTCAGAACGCAGGCAAGCTGCCGATGCACATGCTCAGCTCGCACATACCGTATGGGCCATTGAAGCTCTCACCCTATCTGCATAATGCGCACTCACCACAGCAGCAGTGCCGCTTGGGGTGTACATGCGTGTGGTGGGGTTGGGAGCTGCTGGGTGTTGTTGTTGTTTGTGTGTGTGTGCGTATGTGTGCACATGCGTGTGTGGGCGGGGCGAAACACAGCTGCTTACCGTCAGGGGTGGTGTGGGGAACATGGTGCGCTGTGTGGCGCGTGCGCTGACGGCGATGCTTCCCAGGTCCCCGCTGGCCTCATACTCCTTCTTGATGGTGGAGTCCTTGCGGCCGGTAGCTTCAGCCAGCGCCTGAACCGTAAGTGCAAGTATCACACAGGAACACGTAACAGGCATGGTATGCAAGGCCGGTATGCAAGGCCAGTATGCCCTGAACCATCACTTCCTGCTTGGTGTATGGACTGCAGTTACCTGGGCGCATGCACAGCCAAGTTCATGGAACGCACTTTGTTACAAGGGCAGCGCCCCCACACAGTGCTGCACACAGACCATGCTGGTTTCATGCACAGCGCCCGGGGTGCGCGTCAGCGACTGACCTTGATGAGCGTGGCCTCACCCACACCCAGCTCAATGCCAGTGTGTGCGGGCGCGACACGGTTCACGCACATGTACACAGCCGGCAGCAAATCCTGCAAAAGCCACACAAGGTGCACAGGTGGGGCAATCATTGCGCCACAGTAGGGTATATGGGCTTCATGAAGCGCACTGCACAGGGTCACTTTACTACTCATTTGCAGTCGGCCGTGCACCGGCAGACAGCATTTCGGCATCACATGGCGCTGCCTGCGCTGCTTACCTGCGGGGTGGTGGCGAGTATGGACCTGAAGGCAGCAGTCAGCAGTGACACGATCTCCAGGCGCTTGGTGGTGTTTGCTATGGCCTGCAGGTACACACATCGCCAGCACGGCACCAGCAACGCCACACACACAAAGGCAACGTTAAACAGCAAACATCTAAGGCACTGCTTGTCTATGGATCCAAGGCAGGGTCAGAGGCAGGGGCCGGACCTTGGTGCCTGCCATTGAGGTGCCTGCGATGTATAACGCCACGGCTAATGCAACCCCGGGTCGTCTGTCCTTTCTATATCGCCATACAGCCATGTCATCAGCATGCTTCTTGAGGGAGTGGGATCTGTCTGGGTAAGCCACTCGCCATGCCTCTCCATCCATCACACTGCGCGTTGCACCCACTTGCTGCCCTCACCTCGAACGTGTCCGCCAGCAGGCCGTATGGCACTGGCTTGCTTGCCTGCCAGGTGATGAGGGAGGAGATGTCCGCCTCAAGCGCCTGACAGCACACACACATGTATACACACATATGCAAACTGCAGGTCCCACGGCAATACATATTTATCAACGCACATACACGCAAGCCCACATCCACAGGAGGGCAGCAAGGCCGTCTGCCGCCTGCTGCAGCCTCAAAGAGAAGCACACTGGGCACAATGCTCATATGCACCCACGAACAGGTGACGCAAGCGCAACACTGTGGCCGCAAGATATGCAAGACGTAGTCGCATGAATGCATCGGGCAAGGCAAGACGGCCATTGGGACCTAACGCTGCCAATGAGCACGCGCGGCACCCTCACATACCTTGGCTGCAGCGGCAAGCGCGCCAGTGCCCACACCCTCCATGGCTGCTGCAGCCGCCACGGCGCTGCCCCCACCAGCCTTCTTGCCCTTCGCACCGCCTCCTCCCGGCCCTGCACCTGCGCCCGCGCCTCCTGCATCCTCAGCACCTCCCTCCCTGCACTTCTTACCACCGCCACCATCACCAGCAGCGCCAGCGCCAGCAGCAGTGGGCTTCCTTGTGAAGATTGGCGCAAGCTGCCGCCCTGAGCCTGAAGCGCCTGCAGCGTCTGCAGCCTCACTGCTGACTCCCGCACCAGCAGCGCCAGCATCACTCCCTCCCTTGGCGGCTGCTACACCACATGCTGGCTTGCTGGCTTGCTGCTGCTGTTTGCCGCGCCTCCTAATGCGCTTGGCGCCTACGTCATCCTCAAGCTCGCCACTGCTGTGTTCACCACTGCTGCTGCAGCTAGCCGCCTGCGCCTCCTCCTTGATCAGATCGGCCATACTGACATCCTGATGACACAACACACATGCAAACGGAGCCGGCAGTATTGCTGTCGTTTCGTGGCATGCCATGTCGTGGCATTCATGGCAAGCAATGCTTGAGCCAGCAATGCATTTGGCAAGCAGTGCTAAATGCCATGTTGAGTGGGCTGGCAGTGAGTGCGCTGACCTTGGAGCCCGGGGTGCCCCATCCCATCCCCCTGTCACTGCCCCGCCCGCCCGTTCCTTTGGCTGCTCATGGCACGGGAGGAGGCCTATAACCAATAAAATTTAAACCGGGGTCTTCGCCCTCTTGATGGCCCGTCCTTTTCCTGGCGTACGTTGGTGCATGTTTGTTGTGCATCAGTACCTTCAACCGCCATGTCCATTATGACCGCCGCTGGCTCAGCCTCCCTGCCCTGCCCTTGTCAGAACTGCATTCATACACGATGCCTTGCTCCCAGCTAACCACCGCCGCAGAGCCTGCAGTACCGCTTTGGCGCCTTCGTCCTGTCCTACCCGGAATCGGCCCCCCCCGCCCTCATCCTTGGCGCCGCGCCCCGGCGAGGGTCTCGGTGCTCTTGTGTGGTTAGCAGGACTCGCACCACCAATGGGTCTCAGGCTGCAAGCGCCTCATTGGTCTCATCCCTGCCTGCCACAACTGTGTTTGCGTGTGCCTTTTGCATCGCTTGTTGGCAGGTTGCTTCGGAAGTTGTGTTCAGTGACTGCGGTGCCGCCCTCACTCCACCCCGGTCTGCGCCTGACGCTGCATGATTGCTCCCCCTCCCGTCACGAATGATGGCAATGCATTGCACATTTGCATGTGTCCCCTCAGCATTATGCGTGCGCCCTGTGCAGGCTATGGTACGTTGCTGACATGGCAGCAACACTGACTGCACATACAGAGTAAAGGAACTGGCTGGCAGGTCATCATGGGCTTATCAAGCCCTTCCTTGGAAATGCACACCCCCCGGGTGCACACACTCCAGTTACACTTGAGGGCTAGTGTCGGCGAGCATACACACTGACAGACACAGTAATCAGAGGCGCAACCATGCATGTCAAGACATAATGACAGTGTTTCTCACCTTGTCGTCCAGGGAGGTGTCCACAGCAACATCCTCATCATCGTCACTGTCAGCGCGCTGCACTGCTCGCCGCAAGCGCTTGCGCGGTGGAGGAGCAACCACTCCATCATCCTCTTCCTTACTGTCTGGCTCAGCTGCTGCTGCAGCTCTGTTGCTCTCCTGTTCGCCAGGGACTTGTGCCCGTGCTTGCAGTGCAGCTGCCTCACGTGCCACTGTGGAGGGTTTCAGTAAGTCGTTTGGGCCTGAAGGTACACCTTCAAAATCTGGAGCCTGCGTAGCTGGAGAAACTGTCAAGTCCTTCGCCTTCGAAGCCTCCGGCTTAACACTGTTTTTCTCCTGCGGACACCAAAACCAGCAAAGATCGTTTGCATGAGGAGCAAACCCATGGTTTGCTTGTGTCCGCCTATGTCATAGTCTGAGGGATAGAGCCACAGCCATCCTAATAGCAGGCTGGCAGCACAGTTTGGTGGTGGCTGTTTGAGCCAGCCCAGCACGCCCAGCATGAATTCGAATCTGATTGTGAACCTGGCGGGAGGCAAGGACCAAGCAGCACCACAGCGCCTGAGGCTAAGTCACTCACCACATTTGCTGCTGCGCCTGTTGCTGGCTTGGGGTCCAGTTGAGCAGGCGCAGGTGTTGGGTTGTCAGGCTTCATGCTCTGCTGAGGGGCGGTCTTGGCAGGACCAGCCGGGCTGGCCTTGGTGAAGAAGCTGTTCAGTGTTCTCTGCTTCATACCTGGGCGGGCAGCTCAGCACACAATTTGGCGTAGGCCCACGAGTGCTGCTCGGCCACTGTAGCTGTCAACGAGCAAATAGTTTCAACTAAATCCAATTGCAGCTGAGAATTGTCTACTGCTAGTAGCATAAGTTTCAGGAAAAACGGGTTCACGTGCAGTTGGCACTGAGAGAGCGATGCATGTCTGTCAATCGACTGTGATAGCGCGGTCGAGTGAGCGTGCGGCTTTCAATGGGCTGCGCTTTCAAGGTTGTGGTTAAGGACAAGGAAGGCAATGTGATAAAGATGTTCATTGGTGGGCATGGATGATTCAGGCGCAGGAGGCCTGAGGAAAGGAATGCGCTCAACATTGTTAAGACTCAGATGCGTGATGCATCACCGAGTCGAACGTTGCCACTGGGCTGGACGCTGTGCACCTGTCCACACACATACATCATGGGTTATGTTGCCCAGGCCATGTGTCACTGCAGGTGCAGGCATATGACACGTCCGAAGAGGGAAAAGAACTCGTTGGACAGCATCAATGCGCATGTCACCGGACGATACTTTGTACGATGCATAGCTCGTGAGACAGTGTCCTGGAACTGAGCTCAAGCGCTCCATCAAAATGCAGGGCATGCATAGGTCGGTAAAGCTCATGCGCACCGGCCGTGCACTGCATGCACAGACTGCACACAGTGTCCGACGTGAGTGGGAGGAAAGTGCGCGGGCTAGGCCAGGGTTGGCAGATTACTGTATACACAAACACCGACCACCTGCAACACGACATGCCATTGTTGGCGTTAAGAGCATGCAACGTGGCGACGAGGTGCGGGATGTATGGTGCATGCAGTGTTCCACATTTCGTTCGTCTCGCACGTCGTGCTGTACGTCATGCAAACATATTCAATGCATGCCTACATCACAAAGCTCCTTTTTAAGACGACTTACACCAGAGATATACACAGAAGCACTGATTGTGGATTTGCTTATGGCTCGCTCTTTCACCTCAACGGCACGGTGATCACTAGGTAGCCTTGATGGGGTGAACCACGCTCACACAAGCGCTTCTGCAGGGCTACAGGCAGGACTGTAAAACTGCTACACCGCAGCGGACAGCTGCCTCATAACGCCAGCATGGCTGCACCAGTGTGGCCCACAGGCGACTGCAGGTACGCATCCACAGGCGTTGCAGGCATCAGTGGTTGATGCACTATATACTCTCCAGCCTGAGCGCTGAGCGCTGTGCGTTGTTAGGAACACCTCTCCAGCCACACATTACAACTGTCAGAATGCTTGCATCGTTGCCATGTCTCATCGCAGCTTGCGCCCCGGAGTTGTTAGACCTTTTTCGGGCTCTACACGCTTCGTCAGCCGCCACCGCCTGCAACAATGTGCCAAGTCAGGTTGCGCGTCGAGCTTGCAGCGACAACAGCTGCTGGGAACGAGCAAGCTGATTTCCATTGATACAGAGGTGCGTTTCACTGCGTCCATGCGCTGACGATGGTGCCTACCGAGCTATGAAAACGCTTAGATACGAGTTGGTTTGTTATGCTCTCGCCTTCAAACCTGTTATGTTTGCCCACGTCATGTGCTTGTGTTGCAGGTGTTTCAATGTTCCCAGGTGTGCCGTGCGATGTTCTGTGTAGAGCCAGTGGCTGGCAATGAACCCAGAGAATCCGCACGCACAGACGCGAATTTGACGAGAGCAACCAGCGTGCGCAGCAACATAAGTGCGGTCGAGGTTAAGAGGCTACGTGACGTTGCTGCTGAGCTAGGTCCATGCTTTTGGGACAGGCGCTTGCGCAAGCGCCCGGCCAGCAGCTCAACTGATCAGCTGGAACTTTACCGGGTTGGCCCTTCGGCCGCTGTGGTCCAGCTGACGCGCCACCAGGACAAACACGCTGCTTCCCACACGTTGCTGACGGATGCTAACTGCGTCACGCTCCCAGCGGTGCCTTCCGTGCTGCCAGGCCAGCCGCTGCACGGGTGGCAGTACCCGCACCCAGTAATCCTTGCAGCTTGCGGAGCTACCTTTGGCACAGCCGCATACCTACGCTTTCAGCAGCAGGTGGCAAGGTCAAGCGATGCTGCCACTGCATGCCGCGGAGACCCACCAACGACTGCACAGAAGCACATGCAGGTACCGTCACGGCCTGGCCAGCAGCCGTTTAGGATGTCTGGCCCCCTGGACGCCCTGAGGTGAGAGCTTCCACCAGCTGGCTGTACGAAATGGTTCATTGAAGCACAGATAGGAAGGGGATTGCAGGGAAGGGCAAGCTGTGTGGGTGTGGGTGTGGGTGTGGGTGTGGGTGTGGGGCCAGGGGACGCGGACAGTTTTGGGCGTGCAGCATGACGTTGGGGCATGGGGGCCATGGCCTGAAGTGATCACATGTATGCTGCACGTGCCCCAACCAACAGATATTGACTGCAGTGTCCAGCATGCACTTGAGCGATGAAGTTGAGGACAGTAGCGCACAAGCTGACTGCCGCCCACCAATGTGGGTTTGGCACACTGCTGCGCGTGGTGTTCAGGACGTGGCTCGGCGGTGGCGCACAGCCACCTCCCTCACCGCCGCTGCCGCCACCTAGCGGGCCACCGCCACCGCCCCCTCAAACACCACCGCCCTCGTCATCAACATCAGTGCCCCAGCAGTTGACCGCACCAGCCAGTGGTATGTTCTTCGGGGGCGGTAAGCGCAAGAACAGCCTGAAACCACAGCAACCCCTGCCACCGCCGCCGCAACAGCAGAGCACCTCCCAGCCGAGCAACATGGGCATGGCCCAGCAGCCGCCCAGTCCGATGCAGGGTTCAGGTGCAGGCCAGGAGGCTGGACATGCAGAGCGGGCAGCTGCTGCATCTGTTGCTTCCTCGCGCGCCAACAGGGCCATCAGCATGTCTAACCCAGCCTCCAAAGACCCTCAGTGGTGGCGGGAACTGACACGTGTGTACTACATCAACTATGGCGCACAGCTGGGCATCATGCCCAAGGTATGCACACGATGCTGCGATATAATCAGACTGTGGTGGGCGCATCTGGCAGGCGCACGAAAGGAGATATGAATTTGATCACCTCCTGCTCGTGTTGCCATATCCATGCATTGCGTGTATGAGCGCGTGGTGCTTACTAACTGCCCGTAGGTGGTTCCGGCCCAGGTTCAGGACACCGCAGGCGTGTCAGGTGCGGAAGCACAGGTGGATCAGCAGCAGCTGGTGCTGGCATTTGAGGACGCTGGTGATGCAGAGTACTCTGCAAACTGCCTGCGTGAGGCTGCAGCGGCTGCGCTGGCACTCCCGCTCAGCACCACAAGCAGAAGCAGCAGGGCAGCACCGGCACGCGCTCAAGGTGCGTGCAGGCATGTAAGCCAGCAAGGCGGCGGGTAAAGTGCAACTGTGCCAGCTGTGAACCAGGGATTTTGTTTGGAGGAATGTACTTGATGTCCGGAACGGGAAGGGGCACAGGGGTGACGCAGCGTGACCTGTCAACACCTCCGTTGCACAGCATGCGTACAACCTTGGGTTTTGTGCCTCACTATGTCTTGGGCCCTTCACCTGCCTGTCACCAGGCCTGCCCCCGCCTCCCCCTCCGCGCCCCAGCATCCTGTCAGCCGCCCCACTGTTCCTAGAAGATATCGCGCTCATGCAGCGCTGCGCAGGCGTGGTCGTGGTGCCGTCGGGCCTGCTTGACAGGTAGGTAGGCAGGCAGGCATTGAGCCGGTCAATCCGACAACCTCGCATGGTCTGCGCCTCACCTGGCCCTCCCCTGTCGCGGGAGGGAGTGCTGTGCTTCAGGGCAGCCTCACCGTCACTCGCTGCCCCACCGGCACCGCACCGCAGTTGAGTGCGCTCGTGTGTGCACTCCTCGCATAGCCTTGTCCCCTCCCTACCTCCCTACCTGACCTGACACCGACATGCTGCCCCTGTCCTGACCTCACCTCACCACACCACACCTCACCTCACCTTCAGGTCCGTAGCGCTACTTGGTGACCAGCTGCTGCTCAACCTCACAGCGCTGGCACTGGGCAGGCCCTTACCTGTGCCACGTACACCGGCCGGGAACACCACTGTGGAGCCGCCATCCCCCTCGCCATCACCGCAACCGATGTCACCAGGACAGCCGCAGCAGCTGCCGCCGCCGCTGCAGCAACAGCGTGAAGGCCGAGAGTCACCGGCAGCCAGCGCGCTGCCTGATCCACACAGCGGTGCTACCAGTGCTACGCCAACACAGCCAGCGCAAGCAGGTTTGTACATTTCGCATCACCCTGCGCAGCGTTTGTGACAGAAGCGCTGGTGTTGCACGGATGCGGCCTGTTGCGGTCAAGCGTCAGACGAGGTGCACTGTGCTTCCCATATGCTCAGGTCGGTGAGCCTCATCTGGTCTCCTGGTCCCATCTGCGGGGAGCATGGGCCGTTTGGCCGACACGCTCCTGATGTAACGTAACATAGCCTGACATACTGTGCTTCCCGCTGCATCACTCCACGCTCTGGCACAATCTTATCACAATAATGGCCAGTGGATGGTGGCTACCTGTGCAATGGCGCGATGACGACGGTGCTATGCAGGTCCATCACCTTTCGATGTGTTTGCTGACGTGGTGCCGCCGGAGACACTGAGCGGTACGTGTGACGGTTGAGAGGGATGCAGCGATGTGGCGGTGTGGCATATGCAATTAGGCATGCTACTGCTTACGTGAGCGGAAGCCATCGCAGACTTGCGCTACTGTACGTATATTCCCAAGCCCCCAACCCTGCCTCACTGCAATACCTTCGTTCCTGGCTGCTGCTCATGCAGGCTTGGTGACAGCTGCAAAAGGGTTACCGTTGCGACTGCCAGCGGCGATGGAGTTCCCAGGC
This sequence comes from Chlamydomonas asymmetrica, assembly GCA_001662385.1. Lineage (NCBI taxonomy): Eukaryota > Viridiplantae > Chlorophyta > Chlorophyceae > Chlamydomonadales > Chlamydomonadaceae > Chlamydomonas > Chlamydomonas asymmetrica. Next base: position 20,010 of record BDDA01000958.1, on the reverse strand, counting down.
TGGTCTGGGGAGGAGCAGCAGCAGCAGCAGCAGCAGCAGCAGGGTCCTGCGCCACCCGCTCATCAGGACAGGGCTGATGCCAGCACCACACGTAACCAGGCAACGCGCTCCCCACAGCAGCAGGACCAGAAGGCCCCAGATGGACCGCAGACCAAGCCGCCGTTGCTGATGCAAGCACCGCCCAAGGGGCAGCCACCTCGTGCGGCCCCTGCAGACACCGCATCAAGCTTGGCGCCTGCCAGTGGTGCTAAGCCTGATGACACCAGCGCAGTGCATCAGCGCGCTACTTCTGTGCCCTCTGGCTCCCTCCCACACGAGGCGGCATCACCGCTCAGCCCACCACTACCAGCACCAGCGCAACCTGCACCACATGTTCCTTCCTCGCCGCCGCCGCCGCCGCCGCAGCAACAGCCCACACAGCTCCCACAGTTTGATTTCTCTGACTTCCAGTCACGCCCCACAGCACAAGAGCCTACGGGACCAGCGAGCGCGACTGCAGGCTCATCACAATCATCTCAAGCGGACGCTGATCCCGCCACCGATGCCGCCACCGATCCTGCTACCCCGGACAGCCGCACGTTTGTTACGTTCGCTGACGCGGTGGAGGATGCGCTGAGCAAGCAGGTGATAATATGATCTTCAGGGCCTGAGGTGTGCCTGCCTTGGCGGTTGCACATA
>BDDA01000958.1:0-18437 GCA_001662385.1 Chlamydomonas asymmetrica | reverse complement strand
CATGCACATGCACACATTGGTGCTCCGTGGTGTGTGTGTGTGTGTGTGTGTGTGTGTGTGTGTGTGTGTGTGTGTGTGTGTGTCTGTGGCGCCTAGGTGTGTGATCTCATGCTGGCATCCTTGTTCTCACACGCTTGTCCAACTCGAGTACTGTACCCTTCACCTGCGGCCACCATCACTCCACAGGGCCCCACTGATGCAGCCATCAATAAAGCCCTGGCGGCGTTCATGTCGCCTATGCTGGAGGACTTCTCCAAGTCGACAACAAACCACCGCGACAATGCCAGTAGCAGCAGGCATAGTGGCACGCCCCCGGCCCCAGGTGCTGGCGATGGCAGCACTGACGGGATCGGAAGCATGAACCAGGAGCGTGCGCCCCTCAACCCCCTCACAGCAGGCACCTCACCGTTCAGCAGTGAAGGTGGTGGTGATGTTGTCGGTGGGGCTGAGGGTGTAGGTGAAGTGCGTGGGGTTGCTGACGGCGCCGCTTCAGCTGCATGGCCAGCCCCAAGTGATGACCTTCAGGCTCAGCTGCTAGCGGACTATTATGAGCTTATGGGGCTGACAGCACCACAGCCTGAACCTTCGCCGCCATCCCAATCAGCTTCACCACTACAATCCGCAGCAGCTGCCAGCAGCCGTAACAGCACGTCACCGCCTGGCACCGGCGGTGCTGCGTTGGACCAACAAGGCCAGCTTGGCGGTGCTGACGAGTCGTTCAGGGCTGAGCTGGCCGCACAGGTGGCAGTGGTGCAGCGTCGCCTGGCTGGTGTGTTGAGGGGGATGGCGGCAGCACGCGCGTCTGGCGGGCCTCCGCCTGATGGTGCAATGGATGAGTTGTCACTGCTGCAGGGCCAGCTGGATGAGCTGCAGGAGCGCCTGGGAGCTATGACAGGCACAGCAGCAGGCACAGCGGCAGCAGAAGGGCGTGAGGCAGCTAAAGCACTCCGAGCACGCCGTGCATCCGCATCGCCATTGCGCAATCCAAGCGGGCAGACAAGGCAGGCAGCACCACAAATCAGCGCTGTGGCCGCCAGCGCGGATGCACTTGCCTCAATGCCTGCGCCTCGCATCGCTTCAAACAGCGCAGCTGGCCAGCCGGGAACATCACCGCTAGCGCCAGCACCTGCTGAGCGGCAGTGGGGAGCCTGGGCGAGCAAGCCGCGGAAGCGCGCATCAACAGCCGACGCAAGCACGCGTGGGTCGGCGGCCGCCAGCCGGGAGGCATCACCTGCTGCAGGACCTACTCGATCGCCCCTCCCATCGACAACATCGCAGGCAGTCACCACCTCGGGTGGTGATGCGCTCCGCACATCGCAGCGTGGGGTCGACAGCAAGGGTGAGGGGACTGCTGGTCAGGATGACGATGACGACGCTGGCCGTGTCACAATCGTGAGCAGCCGGGTGGGCAGCAGGGCCGCCAGCCGGCCGCCCAAGGTGGAGCGGGACGCGCGCGAGCGCCAGGTGAGGCGCGGAAGGCGCTGTTTGGGGGGCGGGGGGCCTGGCGTGAGCGAGCAGGTCGAGGCAGTAGGGCGGGCCGGCACCCTGGTGCGTTGATTGCCCCGCTCTTGCCAACTGCACCCTCCTGACCCCCTACTTGGTACACTGCCGCTGCTGCTGCTGTTGCTGCTGCTGCTACTGGTACGTGCAGGCCACCGTCAAGGAGGCGCTGCGCAACATGGCGGCTGAGATAGCGGATGTGGAGCATGGCTCCTACAGGAGCTCCGCAGCTGCAGGCTTCACCAGCAGCGCTGCAGCAGGTATGCGTCTGACGTTGACCGCTGCTTGGTACTGGCTGTTGGGGCAGTATGCTTGTAAGCGGACAGACACAGTGTTTGATGCTGGGCAATGGGCACTCAATACCCAACGATCACAGCCTGTCCCTCAGATGCGCTGCCCCAGACCTGAGCCTTGTGCTTATACTGGTCTGCGGGATGTACCGTAATCTCTCCTTCTCTTGCATGCACGTGTTGTTGCGGCTGGGGCACCGGGCGCAGGTAGCAATGCTGGCGATGTCATGTGGTGGGAGCGCCGCTTCCAGGCGTTGTTCCTTCCCAATATCGACTACCCGGATGGATCAGCTGGCTTCCTGCAGGTGAGGTGACAGTCCGCTGATGTGCACTGGTGGTGTGCGTGCTGCTTCAGTGCCCACGTGCTACCGGTTTGGCGGCAGGTGTGTGAGTGGCTGTGGCATTCATTTAGTGTAAAGGGTTTCAAGCCACGCCTGAATGCCCTCGCGTGTGTATAGTTTAATCTCTTTGTGCTGCAATGCCCTTGCTCACAAGAGATGATGACGGCAGCAGCGCCTCAATACGCCATGCTAGTAGCATCGGTGCACAATTAATGCGGGAACCGCCGTGCACAAGGTTGCTTCCTGCCTCCTGTGGCCGTACGCCATGCACCAGCCGCTGCACGCTCGCTAGCATTGTGCGTGGTGCACATGTGTTGGGCGCCCTCTTGTGTTGTTCCTGTGTTGCGCAGCTGGATGTGAGCATGGACCCATCGAGGCGCGATGTTCGTGTGGTTTTGTTTGAGGACAAGGGTGACTGCATGGCCTGCCTGCAGGTGAGGCGGTGTGCATGCATTTCTTAAGCATGGCTGCCCACCGCTCTCACCATGAGGAGTGTGTGCTGCCAAAAAGGAGCAACACTCATCCTGCCCTGCACGTAGCTTGCTCCTCTTGTCCATCCCTTTTGCACCCCGCTGCCTCTTAATGCATTTCTTCGTTCAGCTGAGCTCAGTCCATGCAGTCTAGTCCTTGCACACCCGCCTGACCTGCAGCCTGGCGCGATGTGCTTGCATGCACAGGTGATTAGCGCTTGGCCACACTTTCGCTGGGCGGTTCCCAGTGTTGCAATGGTGTCCACAAAGGGCCTGGTGCAACGCCTACAGGAGGTGGCGGATGCGCAGGCCACAGCGCAGGCACAGGTCAGGTTTCTGCTGTGCGCAGGATATGCGACCTGTCAATGCTTGTCTGGTGCTAGGATTTGTCCGCAACAGCGATCATTGCGCACCCCATCTGTGCCGCCAAGCCCCTGCCTCCTGTCGCCCTGGTGCGCCAATGCAAAGGCGCTTGGAGTATAGCCTCTTGAGTGTAGGACATACACCCGTATGTAGCCAGTCAAGGACAAACAACTGGGGGGTGGGTGCCATGGCCGGGTCGGGCAGCTGAGCAGTGCAACATGGCATCACGTCAGGAACGCGATGGGCCCAGCTTGGCCATAACAGCCGCTCCCATTGAACCTAGCATGCGCCCTTGTATGTAGCAGGTCCTGTTAGCGGTTCCTGGGCCCCAACTGGGTGTCGTAGTGAGGGCTGGTAGGCGGTCTATCACAAACAACGGCAAGCAAGCTGACGGGTTACTGGTGGAGGTGGTTATAGGTGCCAGCGGTGGATCCATGTCACATTGGGTCTGGGCATCGCATGCGCACGTACTGCCCATCACCGTCGGGCTCGGTAACACCCAAATTTTCCTGTGTACATATGATCATCCGCACTGTCAGGCGCACCAACCCATGTATTTTGGTTCGGTCCGGTTGTGAGCTGTGTAACTCTTGCCTTCATCACGCGTTTCACTAACATGCATGTCTATATGCTGCGTGGTGCTGTCCGACGCCTCAGCCTACCACGGCGCCACCTTCACAAATCCCGTCCAACGTTGGCGTGGAACGGCCAGCCGGCGTGGTGGTATTCCGGCGTGGCAAACTGCCACTGCGGCCTGGCATGGGCGTGGACGAGTTCACCCAGGTGTGCATGGTCAGGTCTCAGGATGCTCTTCGTGGATCAGATCTAGTCCCCGTGCCCACATGGGAGGAGTTGTTGCACATTGACAATGCTGAGTCAACGATCGGCTGCACTTCCTCTTGCAGGTCGTGCTACTCCAAGCTGCAGCACAGTCTACGCTTGCCAAGACCGGCTACTTGTTTGATGACTAGTGCAATGAAGCTGAATGTACGCGACGCTGTTGTGCGGTTGGTGCGCGGGTGGTGGGAGCGTGCGTGTGGTATTGGCTGGGTTCCAAATCTTTAGCTGCTATTAGGCTTTCCTTGTCCTGCCTTGCCGCATGGCATGTTCTTTTCAACTGATCAAGGCACTCTCCTGCCGGTGGTCCGGGTCATGTGGTGTGGAGGTGGAGGTCGGTTGAACAGTGTGCAAGGAAGGAGGTCATCATATGGGCGGTTGCTGTGGGTACCGTTGTGAGTGCCGCGAGTTGCCACGTCGTAACACATTCGGTGCATTTTTCTTTGCATGACAGTGGCGATCGATGTACTTGGCCTTTGCTTGGCTGCAACTGTATGGGTCTGTAATTGTCATTTGATGCCATGTGCATGGCTTGCTCGTAGTTGCAGCATAATATAACACCTCACCTGTATGCTAGCAGAGTAGCAGGTCAATTCATACGTACCAAATCCTGCATTGCGCTTTCATAATTCATGTTACTCAACAGACCAGTCCGGTTGCATGTGCAGACTTGTATGCATGCTTGTGTGTGTCTTCACGCTGGGCAGGCGGAGCAACGCATGGGTTGTATGATCCGGATGATAGGGAGAACTCGCTAGTGTTGTTGTTGTTTACGCTCGGCCGGCTAGCCAGAGACCTAGGGCCGCCCTCCAGAGGGTTTCAAAGAAGACACGTGATCATGGGAGAGAGTGGAGGGGGGGGAGGGGAGGGAGGGTGGCAGGCAGAATCAAGCAATGACAATAGCAGATTGCCGTCTGATGCAAATCGTGTGCACAAGGGACGCAACCCGTCGCTGATCAGTATGGTCAAGGACGCAGCGCATGTCGTACACATACTCGCCCAGTACAAATGCTTGGGGTTCACGCACGTGTTTTTCTCGCACACATGCACGCAAACATCGCAGGGATGGAGGCCCCACGTACAGCCAAAGTACAAGGCGATGCACGTACTCACGCACCAAACACTTGTGCTCATCCCGCCCAATGATCACTCGCGCATGCTTGCTGGTGCGTTTGTCGAGGGACACGTATGGGGCGGCAGGTATGCGACTGAGGTCAAGGTGTGTGCATGCAGACAGGTAGTGCTCTGCCGCGGATGGGAGGTGTCCATCATCCCATTGTAAGGTAAGCTTAGCAAAATGCAAGGGGAACAGCAACAAGCATGCACGGCGCCAGTCTTCAATAGTCAAGTGAGCCGCCCACGGAGGGAGACGCGCATGCCATGCATCAACAGCGCCAGCCCATGCCGGCTTCTGCCATGCGGAAACCAAATTGTATGGTTCTGTAATGCAGTGTTCCACCACATGAGATAAAGCTTGCAGTGCACGCACGCATGCGGGCAGCATCGGTGACTTGCGGTCGATTTCAAACACAACCTTTGCCAGGGTTTTAGGGGTTTTAGGGTTTAGGCGCGACACCCCGTTGTTGCGGTTGCCCCCGCGCTGCTCCCCGATGCTACCATGCAAGCGCGTGCCGGGGCTGAACTTTGGGGTTGAACACCTGGGCTCCCTCCCATGTGTAGGGGCTTGGCAATACGTGGCGCTGTGAGGTGTTCGCTTGCGTTTCAGCATGTCGGCCATCAGTGGCAGTGTACAGTCGTGGTTCCGGGGCCAGTTGTTCAGCCATCCTGTCTCACCTGTATCCTGCGTTGCTGGTGACCTTGTTGATGGTTGGTTCCTTGCCTTTGCGTCCACTGCTGCCAGGCAGCTGGTCGCGTTTGTTTGAGTTGCGCATACTTGCTGATTGGTCTGATGGCGGGGTGTCAGTAGTGGGCGTGTGTGTGCCTGTTGTTGGTTGTTTGCTCCAGCTTAAATATGGCTTATGAGCAGTTGGTTGTCATTTTCGCTGTTGGTTGGCTTCATAGCGGTTGGGTTTTATTCACGAGCGAGCTTGCCCACCTACCACTGAGCACCGCCTGCAGTGCCGCCTGCCCCAACTGCCGGCCGGTCCTAGCGAAGCCGAGCGTTTGTCACACAGTTTCCTAGACGTTTTGCTTGAGGTGATTTTGCTTGTTCCAGGCATGCTTTCCTTGTCTGCTTAGTCTTTTGTCTCCACACACACACCAGTGCTGGCAGTCTGCGCCCCTGCGACATCGGTCACTTGCGGAGACGTGCCTTTGTTTTTTGTGGAGGCCTTTCGAACCTGCCATTCACTTGGGCCCTGCCTTTTGGGCTTTGGTGCCTGCGTTCACACATACACTTTACCTATCGCTTGCACTGCACACCCCCCTGCGTTGCTCGTCGGCGCTGCTCATCGGCGCTGCTCTGTAAGCCGTGGATGGTGCCAAGGTGCTCCTTTGTGATAGATAAGTGAGGTTTCAAGAGTGCCTTGCAGCTTGCGTTGAACGGTTGCGAGGTTGTCGCCAGCCATCGAGCGCGGCGTCGGCGCCACCATAGTGGCCAGAGTGCCCTTCAGCAACAACAGAGAGCAGTCCAAAGCAGCGAATATGCCATAGCTTCGTTGAGCTTGTTCAGCCTGTCCCTGCCTTCCAAAGTGTGGTGGCCTGTGAGTGCATGCATGTGAGCGGGGTGAAGGACTAATGCGAAACGGCGCCGCCACGCACGTGTACTGCAGCTGTCAGCAGCAGGCCTCCTGAAGGCTTCGACGCAGGTTTTCCGGTGCTGCCCGAATGTAAAATCCTCATTTTGTGAGCTGTGGGTGCGAGGCCCGCGGTTTCGTGGCTGCACAAGAGGCCGGCCACCCCCGATCGCGCAGCGCAGGCAGGGGCAAGAGCCAGGAACACAGCATTTTCGCATTTATACCCACCCAGCCCGACACGAAACAGGCTCCAGAGGTGCCAAGGGACCCACAGCCAGGGGGGCAGGCTGCCTGGACATGCTCGCCGACACGGCCATGCGCTGCGCAAAGGCGGGTTCGCTGCTGCGCTTCAGGCACTGACAGGAGCCTGCTGCAGGGGGCTGTGCTGGCATGTGTGGTGCACCAACCATACTTCAACATGGCCCATCTCAATTCACAAGGCACCTTGCCTGCCAGCACCATGCAGGCCTGGCATGCAGCGCTTGTGCACTAACCTGAACCAAGCGGACTCTGGTTGGGCAGCATGCTTTTGCTCTCAGCATTCTGCTCTTGGTACCTTTGACACATGCAGCATGGGTGCTGTGCTGTGCTGCCTGCTGTGCCACACACAGCTATGCTTGGCTGCTCCAGGATGTGTGCGCATGTCTGCATGCACATGGTCAGCGGTGTACGACACTTGACAATGCACAGCAGGCCGCGCACATCACAACTGCACTTCAAAGCAGGGTGGGTGTGGTAAAGTGGTTATAACCGCTGGGGGGTAAAGGGGAGCCTAGTACAGCTGGTGGTGGGGACTGTGCGGCGCCGGCAGCACCAGGCATGAGGATGTGTGTACCACCGCTGGCACCTTACAGGCGCGTACAGGCCAGCATGCAGGCAGGCTGTGCTGTCAGTGCTTGTGGCATATGTATACATTGCATTGTGCCACCATGCCTGCAGCTGCACCAAAGCTGCTGGCGCGTGCAGGCCAGCGCTGCTGTGCTGTCAGTGCTGGTGGCATATGTATACACTGCATTGTGCCACCATGCCTGCAGCTGTCAAGGAGGCTGGGGTGCATGCGGCATACAGACATACGCGGCATACAGGCATATGCGGTCAGGACGCTGCCGCTGCTGTGCATCAGGTGCGTGCTGCTGCAGCTGCCTGGCTGTGCCCCCATGAACAACATACATTCATTCCACCTGTGTCAACAAGCAACACCAAGGCAGGCAGCTGTCACTTACTGTGCCGCTGCTGCTGTACGCTCCCGAGGCACAGCAGCGCCCCCGCTGCGCTGCCAGCCGCAGCTCCTGGCTGCACTGCAGTGCTGCAGCCGAGGCGCTCTGTACACGGGAGGACAACGCGGGGGCGGCACACGCCAGTTACAGGAGGTCAGTATCAGACCAATCAAAGCAAGGGCATGATGAATCATCAATCAGGGGGATGAGCGTGTATATAGGTAAGGTATACAACTGCTCAGTCACAACGGGGGCTTCCAGTCAGCTCCACCTGGCACCTTGCGCTCGTCCGCCTCCCTGCCTGCCCGCTTAATCATTTTATCATAGGTTGCAGGCGGTGGTGCTGGTGACGCAGACAGGTTACCCTGACATGCGCCGCACAGTGGCCAGGTCCCCCTGGGCGCAACGGCTTGCCGCTGAGGAATGCTGACCACAAGTAAGTCGCCTGCATGCAATGCTGACATTGGTGCACATGCACGCGTAACCCACATACACATGCATGCCAGGACCACCGGGCAACAGCCTACCGGTAATCTATTTTGACAGCACATGCACCCATGACGCACACACTTATTTACAGCTGGCCGTTATCATGCTTGGGTATGTTGCTGAGGTACCATGGCATGGCAAGGTGGTGCCCGCTGCATGCAAAGCTGTGATCATGGGGCTGCTGCATCCTGCCTGAGTTGCGCTTGAACGTTTCTGCGCCTGCTGCCTGATATCCCTGCTGCACTGTGCTCTTGCGCATTTAGCCACGTCAAGCAACGCAAGCTCTGATTGCCTATGGCCAGGCATGCTGCTGGTGCTTCTCATGTGGGCTTACAGGTTTGAGTGGACCCATGAGTTTCAAGCATGGGCGGATGTCCTCGCTGCCAAGCACGGCTATGCGGTGGCCTTCACATGCGTGGGCAATGTGGTCAGCGAGCTGGATGTGCTGGTCTCACCCTTTTACTTTCCAGATAACGTCGCACAACCATTGCATGCGGAGATCGAGGTTGCGGCAGCGGCCGCCAGCTTGGCCGGTGCCGGTGTGCTTGCGACCACCACCACAAACTACACTGGATGTGGTACAGTGCATGCGGGCCCATCAGCCTCATCGGGCCTGCCGCCAGCCGCCTCATCGTCAAGCACCGCATCAGGAGCTGCTCCTGGTCGCGTTGGCCCTGCGGGTAGCGCGACACAGGTGGAAGTGTTTCAGCGGCGTCATGTGACAGTCGTTGACGCAGAGGCCGCATCATCCATGCATTCTTCCAGCAACGCCGCATCTGACCTGCATGGCCGTGTGGCCTTGCAGCATCAGCCATTCAGCCAGACCCGCTCGGTTCCCAGCAGCTGGACGACCATGTGGGGACCCATGCACGTTGCTGCGCCTAGCCATCTGGTGCCTCCTGCGGGGTCTCTAGTCCCCGCTGGAAGGGCAGGTGGCGACTTGATCGGCAGGAAGCGTCCTAGCAGCGATGGGGCTGATGATGCTGAGTGTGCGGCTGGACACAGCCGTACTGCGGTCAGGCAGGACAGCTTTGATGCTAGAACGACGGAGGAAATTTGAGGTGCAAGGCAAACATCGCTACACTGCATCCGAAGCACAGAGTTTTAGTAGCATACATACTGTGTTTTGGACTGCACTGGAGCCCATCACTGGCAGCAGCATAAGTAAAGCCAGTGACGGTTGTGCACATGGCATGTCGCCAAACTGCACCACGACCTGACAGGATTGGATACTCACACCCCACCTGCTGGTTGGCACCACGGTTCGTGCGGGGCGAGTGGGTTGGTTTCAAGCAAGGGGGCGGATCATCACAGCTCTGTGGCGGGTGACCTGTTGCCCGCTGGCCCACGAGGCGGTTGTCATGCACACACACACACGCACCACACCACACCACACCATTCGACACCACACCGCACCACCCGCACAGCTGTGCGCCTAGTGCGCCGAGAGGCTCCATCTGACTCATAATGATGCTCAAGGAAGGAACCATCAAATGAGTGAATTGTCCCCACGGCACAATAAAGGTGTAAGCCCAGTGAAGCACTGTTGCGTACAACACCGTATTCCAAGCCTTGAGGTCTACATCTAGGTTGTCACCGTTCAACATCACTGAGATCGGGCAATGCGTGCTCAAGGCTCATGGTGTAGGAGGAGTTGTGGCCTGCATGCGCTGGCCTTCACATGCGCTGGCTTCAGCTGTGGCCGCTGCTGCCGCCTTCCCCGGCAGGCGTGCGCTGCACCCCCTACACCCCCAGCTGCTGTCACTGCTGCTACTACTGCTGGGGTCGTTGGTGCTGACGGGGCTGCCAGCGGGGCTGCTGCCAGCATCCGTCCAGCCAAGCGGCAGCAGCACATGCAGCTGCGCATGACGCGCGCACGCACATAGGCACACACACCCCAACTCAACAGCTGCATCTACGCCCCTGTTCAATTGATTTCTTGCTGCGACCTGACGTGCTGCTGCCTGTTGCAGCGCTGCGCTGTTGCTTGCTGCTGATGAGCTCTAGCCTGTTGTTTGTTCTTGCCGCACAGCCGTGCCATGCTCACGTGCGCTCACACTGCACGTACGCACTTCTAGCCTGTAACCGCTCCTGTCCCAAAATAAAACTGCATTCCGGGCTGGGGTGCCCTCCAACCCTCCGCGACGCTGAACGCCCAGCCTCAACTTCAGCGCCGCTGGACCAGCACAGATACTTTCACACGCCTTTACTGACAGACCGCGTTCACTGCGACCACCCTAAAAAAAAGGTGATCCGAAAACTGCGCAGCTGTCAGGTCAAACACCACACTCGCCATCGTCAGCAGGTGCCGATTTCTACATACACGCTGCACGGCCCCACGCGAATTACACTGCATAGGCCTATGAGGCTCTCTCTCTGACACACGCGTATGCACGTGTAGGAGGGGCGGAGGGCTGGGTGGTGCAACAACGTGCAGTGCGACAGCGCAACAATCGCATGCAAGTGAAGGGGTCAAGCAGGCGTACGACCTGCCAATCGCTTCACGGTGATCGCATTAGACTCTTCGCCTTGGACTTTTCTTGGGTCATGGCTTGCCAGATTTGATATTGGCTTACTGTTGCATGATTTGCATCTGCGGGCGAAGGCTGCTGCTGTTGCTGCATGGATGCCGGCGGTGGCGCGCTGCCGCCGGGCGACTACCGTGCGGACGGCGTGCGGACGGCGCGCTAACACGCGCGTTTGTGGTGACGTATCACGGCCTACAGGCATACGCGGCGGACAGCGGCATCGGCGTCAGCCAGCCGGCGGTGCATGCATTCCGCCATGCGCTACATGCGCCCAGCGTTACATCTCCATGGTGCCCTCCCTGTTGCGGGTCTGGTCCCATGCACCTTGTGGTGTGCATGTTTGCCTCGCTGCATGTCACTGCCCCGCATGTTCGCTAATGTGCGGCAGCGTAACATGCAAAGCTGCAGCCTCGAGTGACGCAGCCATCGCGCTACCACCATGCAGATTATCAGTGCTGTCGCACACATGCCAAGCATTGACTGTCATTGACTGCTTGCGCCCGCCCCCCCGGGCCACCGCGCTTCCCACACCTGCAATGTGGCCCATTGCACTGTCATGCAATATGCCGTGATTCTTCTGGCAGGAGGGCTCATGCCCTCCTCCGCAGCTCGCATCGTCCCGCCCTTGTCCCCCCGCCCCCTCTGTGAATGGCATGATGTGCCGGCATGGTGACTCACAGGTGCTTGGCTGGAGCGGTGTGGTGCTGCCTGGCATGCTGCTGGATGCGATGGGTTGGCGCTGCCAGCCCGGCGCCTGACGACGCTTGGGTGTGCCTCACGTTCCAAGTGCGTTAATCACCGTTGCACCATCGCCAGCATCGCTGGCCGTTTAGGCTCTAAACGTGCAAGGGCGGTCTAGGAAGCGGACACAGGAGTGACGTTGCTGCTGCTACTGCTGCTGCTGCCCCTAGCATCCTGCATCCCGCCGCCCCTAGCCATGTTGCTGCTAGGCTATAGGGTTTAGGGTTTAGGGTTTTAGGGGTTTAGGGGTTCAGGGTTTTAATAAACGCTGCTGCCCGCCGGTTGCCCCCGCGCCGCTGTCCGACGCAGCCCCGCAAGCGCCTGCCGTCCACTGCACCCCTGATTGTGCACCTCAGCTCCCTCCCATGTGTTGCGCTGCGAGGTGCTGGTTTGCGTTTCTGCGTGTCGGTCGTGAGCATGCAAGGATGCGGGGCGCTGCGCCGCTGTTTGCTGGGTTCCCTGGTTCACCTTGGCCCTGGGGCGTTGTTTCCCTTTCCCTTGCCTCCATCTGCGCCTCGGCGTCCACCTGCCGGGGATTTGTCGAAGTTGCTCACGCTTGCTGATGATTGGCGCGGTCGTGTTGCGTGTGTCAGCAGCGGGTGTGTGGCACTGGTGCTTGCTGCTTTTCTTTGGCGCAGCTTATATGGAGCCTGGGAGTGCCTTTAGTGTTGCCTGGGAGTGCCTTTAGTGTTTGGGAGTGCCTTTTTCGCTGTGTGTCAGTTATGCGCCTGCCCCACCCGCCCCAACCGCCGGTCCCTTGCGGAGAAGTGCCTTTGTTTCTTTTGGAGGTCTTTCGAACCTGTCATTCACTTTTGCCTTGCTTGTTGGGCTTTGGTGCCTGCGTTGACACGTACACACATTGTCAACGCTTGCACTGCAGCCCCCCCACGTTGCTCGGTCCATAGCACCATCCTTGGTCTGCGCTGTAAGCCGAGGATGGTGCCAAGGTGCTCCTTTGTGAACGAGAAGTGAAGTTTCAAGAGTGCCTTGCAGCCTGCGTTGAACGGTTGCGGGTGCGTCGCCAGCCATCGAGCGCGGCGTCGGCCCACCTGTGGCCAGAGTGCCCTTCAGCAACAACAGAGAGCAGTCCAAAGCAGCGACTATGCCAGAGCTTTGTTGAGCTTGTTGAGCTTGTCCCTGCCAAAATGTTTTTGCCTGTGGGTGCATGCATGTGAGCGCGGTGAAGGACTTGGGCGAACCGGCGCCGCCGCGCACCCGTGCTGCAGCTCTCCACAGCAGACCTGGTGAAAGCTTCGACGCAGGTTTTCCGGTGCTGCCCGAATGTAAAATCCTCATTTTGTGAGCCTGAGCTGTGGGTGCGAGGCCCGCGGTTTCGTGGCTGCACAAGAGGCCGGCCACCCCGCATTGCGCAGCGCAGGCAGTGGGAATAGCCAGGAACACAGCATTTTCGCACTTACACCCACCCAGCCCGACACGAAACAGGCTCCAGAGGTGCCAAGGGACCCATAGCCAGGGGGGCAGCCTGCCTGGACATGCTCGCCGACACGGCCATGCGCTGCGCAAAGGCGGGTTCGGGGCAGGGGTGTATGCACTGACAGGGGCCTGCTGCATGGGGCTGTGCTTGCATGTGTGGTGCACCAACCATAGATCAATATGGCCCATCTCACTAAACAAGGCACCTTGCCTGCCAGCAGTATGGGTGCATGGCATGCAGCCCTTGTGCACAAATCTCAACTCAGGGTCGTCCCTTGGTTGGTCAGCATTCTTCTGCTCTCAGCATTCTGCTCTTGGTACCTTTGACACATGCAGCATGGGTGCTGTGCTGTGCTGCCTGCTGTGCCACACAGCTATGCTTGGCTGCTCCAGGATGTGTGTACATGCTTGCATGCACATGGTCAGCGGTGTACGACACTTGACCATACACAGCAGGCCGCGCACATCACAACTGCAAAACAAAGCAGGGCGGGTGTGGTAAAGTGGTTATAACCGCTGGGGGGTAAAGGGGAGCCTAGTACAGCTGGTGATGGCCTGGTGGGGACTGTGCGGCGCCGGCAGCACCAAGCATGAGGATGTGTGTACCACCGCTGGCACCTTACAGGCGCGTACAGGCCAGCGTGCAGGCAGGCTGTGCTGTTAGTGCTTGTGGCATATGTATACATTGCATTGTGCCACCATGCCTGCAGCTGCACCAAAGCTGCTGGGTCCAGGCTGAGGGATACATTCTGCGGCTGCGCTGCCAGCCGCAGCTCCTGCCTGCACTGCAGTGCTGCAGCCGAGACGCTCAGCATATGTACACGGCAGTAAAACGCGGGGGCGGCACACACAGTTTCAGGAGGTCTGTATCAAACCAATCAAACCAAGGGCATGATGAATCATCAATCGAGGGGATGAATGTGCATATAGGTAAGGGTGCGGTGTGGTGCAATTCACAAGTGGGGGGGTGAAATTTTCTAAGTCACCTGTGCACAGCTTCAACATAACAGTAAGGAAGCATATCAGCAGCAGCTTTGGTGTTCAGGGAATCATAGGAAAGTCGCAGGCGGGGTGTATGCAAGGCTGGAGGAGTTCCCCAAGGGAAATGTGCTGATCGGCTTAGAAAATTTCACCCCCCCCCACTTGTGAATTGCATCACCCTCCACCCTATAGGTAAGGTATACAACTGCAGGCGAAGTCACGACGGGGGCTGCCAGTCAGCACCGCCTGGCAGCTTGCGCTCGATCGCCTGCCTGCCTGCCCACTCAATCATTTCCTTATAGATGCTAGGCAGCCCGCGCCTGTTGTCACTGGGCGTGCCCCAGTACAGGTGCTGCAATCACACAGGTGCATGGCATGCATGCTGCTGTCGGGCGGCGGGCCGACGTACGCCCACAGCACCAGCCGGTGGATGAATTCACGCTGACGGTACTTGCCGGCTGTGCGCCCAAGGCACACGCTCATGTGCTGCTTGCCGACCGAGGCGAGGCCCCTACCGCCGCCTGCCATGCTTACGTGCGCTACGCTGCCAGGCCCACGCACCACCCGAGCCTTGCGCCCACTCACTTCGATCGCACATCCCACCACCTGCTCAGTCCGGAGCGGCATGCACGCAGGCCAGTAATCAGCAGCCTCAAGCGTAGGCGGTGCACGTGAACCCCTGGACGCCGCCAGCAAGCTCGGCCTCACCTGATACAATGGGAATAAAATCAAGCACGCGTTGCTCAGCTCAGAAAGCTCTATGTCAGGGTCGAGCCGGGTGTGCCAGTTAGCGATGCTTTCGCCCCATGCACGCTGCTGCCAAGACGGCACATGGCGTGCATCGCCCTCAAACCCGACCGCGCGCACGATGTACGACAACACCTTGTCAACCTTCACAAACATGCACTGCGCGGCGGGCCTCAGCTCGTTGTTGGGGATGACAACGGCAGACATAGCAGGGAGCAGAGCGCACTCTCGTAACGCTGCAAGGTCAGATCGACCTGTGCGCGAATGGCGCCACGGGTGTTTGACGCTGATGGTCGGGTCGCCCAGCGCAAACGGCACAGGCTGGCTGGCTTGTTGCTCACCCAAGCGTCGCTGAGCAAGAACAGCATTAACCCTATTCTCACCCAGCACCGGCCAGGCATTAGGGCGGCGCCCGCTTGGCTCTGCCGGCATCACCTCTATCCTCTCCACGCCCTTGCCCAGGACTTTGCCGCGTGAGTCCAGGCGCACGGCCGCAGCCGGCCGGCCACGTCTTCGCGGCGCAGGGGTGCTGGTGGCATCTGCAGCACAGCAGGCAGGCAGCAACACATGTCATGGCTTGCACCTCACTGCAGGGTGAACACAGCAGCCCACATGACAAGTGGATGCGTGTGCGTGCGACGCTGTGTACTGCGGCGTGGATGCGTGCGTGTGACACGCTGTGTACTGCTGCATGGATGTGTGCGTGTGACACGCTGTGTACTGCTGCGTCAATACGTCACCTGCGCTGAAACGATGCAGTGCCCCACATCATGCTGGCTGCCGAGTTGCACATGCCATTGCATCCCACCTCCCTCCCACACAGACAAGCCTGATGCCCCAGCCAACTCAAAATGCGGTGACGATGAGTCAGCGCGATGGCCACGACTTGGCGCTGAAGCCTCCGGCGCGGAACCGCCAGCAGCTTCACAGGTGGTGGCACCTGCAGCACAGCAGACAGGCAGCACCACATGTGATGGCCAGCAAAGCACTGCAGGATGAACAGAGCGGCCCACATTACAAGTGGATGCATGCGCGCGCGGCGCTGATGACTGCTGCCATCCATGTGACCTGCGGTCTCCGCCCATCTCTTCATACATGACTGACGCCAACGCTACAGTGCACCACATCATGCTGCTGCTGAAGTACAATGCACCCTCCATTGCATTCTCTCTCCCTGTCTGCCAACATCCCTGCCTGGACTGGCATCTTGCCACACACATCTCGCCCAAATGCAACATATAAGGCCCATCGGTCCCACCTGCCCAGTTGGCTAAGGGTTTCACTGTAACCATTCTAGTGTCTTTCCAGTGTGTAGAGGCAGCCCCTCTACAATGCTGCTGGGGGCCGGCTGCACCGGCGTTTCGAGGGCACGACAGGGGTGCCAGTGCGGGCACCCGCCGGCACCTGAACTCGCGGGAGGAGGCGGTCGTACACGGCAATCCAATCCCCAAGGCCATCCACATGCAGAGTATGCTCTTCTCCCATGAGTTGTGAGAGGCCCCGATGTCCCGCCACTTGACCAGGTACTCGAAAGTGCGTTGTTTGGCGCGCCGGCCGACCACGGCTTCCACGGGCCACACCTGTTTGCCGGCCGCATTGACCATCGGGCTGGACCCAGCCCCGGGGCGTGGGTGCTGGGCCGGAGCGGGAGGCGGCTGCTGCCCGCCTGGCCCCGGCGGCGAGGCCTGATGAGCCCGCGGTCGCAGCGGGTGCAGCGGCGCTGCAGAGCCCGGCGATGCCCCCGGATGCGCCGATAAGGGCGGCATGGGCGGGACCGGAGGCGCCGTGGGCCGACCATGCTGACAGGACGCTCCCCGGGCAGGCTGCGTCGGCTGCGTTGGCTCCGACCTGGCGGACTGTGGGGGCTGCTGGCCAAACGGCGGAGCCCGGGGCCGCGGCGGCGTCCCTGCCGACGAAGGGTGGGGCTGGTGCCCCCAGCGACCGAGCGCGCCCCGCTGGGGCACGTGCTGACATGTTGGATGCGGCTGTGCGGTGGAGGTATGGCCCTGCTGAGGCGCCCAGTGCTCCGGGGCCGCCGGCTGCCCAGACGGCCCCGGCTGCCAGTGCACGGGATCGTGCCGGCTGGTGGGCCCCGGCGACTGCGGTGTCAACGGAGCAGGGTGTGGCGGCGGCACATGCGGTCGGGAGTCTGGAGGCAGAGGATGATGTTGCAGTGCCGCAGCTGGTGGGCTTGCAGGGCCTGGTGGGCTTAGTGGGCTTACAGGGCCGGGTGGACTGGCCTGATGACTCGGAGGACAATCCAGTGCTAGCAGACCACCCTGCGGCAGCAGGCGGCCCTGCAGCTGCACAGGCAGCAGCACCGGCAACAGGTCTCGCGGCAGATTATGGCCTGCTGCCCAGCTCGGAGGCATTCTCAGAAGCCACCCATGCTGGGGTGGAAGGGCTGCTGGCCAACCATGAGTTCCCCACCGAGCAGGAGAAGGTGAATCAGCTGCACTACTGGCTAGGCTTCATGCTGGCCGTTGCGCGGCTGCTCAGGGCGCTCGTCACCGCACTGGGCGGTGCTGGATGCGCTCGCTTTTCACCTGTGGCATCGCGCCTTGCTGGCGTACGCGCGCTCGCTGGTGAGTGAGGCTCAGTGGGGTCGCATCGAGGCTATATGTGCGGCAGAGATGCGGCGCATTGGCGATGTGGTGGACTACCTGCGGTCAGCCTACTTGCCGGTTCCCCCGTTCTGGGTCAGCCGGTTTCCCCTGCCGAATCTGTGGCACCAGGCATGGCAGTTTTTCTTTGCAGTGCATCCTCCACTAAGCGCACACATGCACCATGCTACCCCCGCATTCACTGCATCCGTCTCGGTTCGTTCGAGCCGTCCTGTAAGGGCCCACTAGTGCTTTGTCGACGATTCGTCCCGTGTAGTACGCCTTCGCCTGAATTGGGCTGACCACAACACACCTCAACAAGGTGGCAGGCCTGCCCCACACAACAGTTTGTTGTAATGCTTTGAACCACAGCCAAGTAACTAGTTGCGATCTCTGGTGGATCAGGATTGTGTTCTGTGTTTTGGCGTTTGCGACGGTCTCCTCCGGCACTTGTTTGTGTGTAGTCGCCACAGCCTAAGGTTGTCAGGGCGCTCTCACCGTTGTGCTTCCATCCACGAGGCGCATTCTGGCTTATCAGGTAAAGCAGGCCCGTGCGATTCAGCTTGTAGCCCCTCCAGAGTCTTCCTTGTGTTGCTTCGTTGCGTGGTTCCCTATGCGCCATGGCTTCAGCTGGCGTGGCTATGGCCTGAAGAGGGACGTTCTTGGAACCTTGACCTTACATTTCTGCTGCCTCCAGGGTTTTGCACGACCTGTTTGCTGAGCCTGCCCGTTGCGAGCTCTGAGACCCGTAATCCAACCACCCAGCTGAGCCTCTCCGAAGCTGCTGTAGGCCCAGGTAACCGTGGTGAGTTCTGGACAGTGAAAACAGTCCTGAGCCTTGGTGACTCGAGTGCAGCGCCCAGCAGGCAAACACAAGCCAGTGCGTGTTGCCCTTTCCAGTTGGTAAACCCTTTGGGGAAGGGTGAGGGGCCTTCTGCAGACGATGCAAACAGGCGTATTGCAGCAGATGCCTTGCGATCGGTGGTTTCCTTGGCAAAGCAACACCACGCTGCAACATGACGGAGACGGCAACACCACGGACACGGTTTTGCACTCTTGCTCAGGTGGGCGACGCCGAGTACGCCGCAACTACAGCAGCCAATTTGCACCTCCTGGAAGTGCCGCTGCTGCGCGTCCTGCTGCTGCCGGTGACGGATGCGTGCGCTCGGCAGCACCCTGAGCCCGCCTAGAAGCGGCCCA
>BDDA01000957.1:16041-43242 GCA_001662385.1 Chlamydomonas asymmetrica | reverse complement strand
GGGCTCCCATGCAGGCATGCGTGCTTGCCTGGGGGTCTCCCGCTCTTGGTAACAAGAGCACCACACTGTAACCAATCAGATCAGATCAGATCTTGCATGGGGCCCTGCCTTGTGAACATGGTATGAGTTACATGTGCATGCACTGGTGTGCACGCACTGCGCACTGGGCAGGGCAGGGCAGACAGCTTGCCAGCGCATCGCTAGCAGTTGTGCCAAGCCGTATTGTTATGGCTGTGTGTGATATCTGCATGAGCAATTTGTGAATGGGCTTTCTCTTCAGCGTGGTGCACAGCAAGTGAGCAGCGAAAAAACTGCATTTTTGTTCGTCATCTCGCGGTTTCCGGGTTCCTGGTTACCAGTATGAATACACCCCTACACAAACTAGCACGTTCATATTCACACCTGAAGGGCATATTCACAACTTTTAAGAGTCGCCAACATGCTGCTATTAGACCGCCGCACGAACCTGGCTGCTTGCGTACGTGCGCACGTACGGCGTACCTCACTGACATCACAGGCGGTCGCCACCTTGCACAAGAGGGAGACACCATCAGCCCCAGCAAAGCTGCCGCACGGAGTGCATAAGGATGTTGTTCAAGACCTGGAGGCATGCCCCCTGCCGCTTAACACGTGCGTTGCTTTTTCCATGGCACAAAACGATGGTCGTTTGAAACCAGTTGCCACTTGACGTTCACACGGACAGTGGTGGCTCTGCTGGTCTGCTCGTGGACGATAACCTTGCAGGTACAACAGCAAGTCCCCCTTTTCAGCCAAGGTTCGCTCCATCAAGCGTCTTGGGGGTCGGAACCGGGAACGCGACATTTCGCACATTGTCATTGAAACCGATGGTGTGAAGTTCCACGAGGGCCAGGCCTTTGGTGTCATACCCCCAGTGAGTATGCCATGTACTATTGCATCTTTGTAGTTTGCATACGTGCTGACGCTATTCACCGAACAACCCTGGGTTGGGGGACCCACAAGCTGATGCGAGAGCGTGTGCCGCCACTCCATCGTGTCATCACCCTGTATCCCCACTGCTGCAAACATGATTATGTCTTCAGGGCACCAAAATCAACAGCAAGGGCAAGGAGGTGCCTCACGGTGCCAGGCTGTACTCCATCGCATCAAGCCGCTACGGAGACTCAGGCGACGGCAAAACATGCACGTTGTGCGTAGTCAGAGTTCGCTATTATGGTACGTTCAAGTGTATGCAATAAAATAAAGTTTTCAAGGGCTGCGGTGTTCAAGCACTGCGGTCAGGCGGTTGAGTTTTGGTGTTCACGCTCTGACGACTTGCAGACCCCGAGACCGGCCTAGACGTGCCCGCAAAGCAGGGCCTCTGCTCAAACTACCTATGCGATGCGGTGCCTGGACAGGAGCTCACCATGACTGGTGAGGACTGTGTGTGAACCAACGTTTACGTTTTGGGGCTACCTGCTTCAGCATGGTTGGACACAGGAGTACGCACAAGCAGGGCTCAGTTTCTGGACTGTCCAACTGCCGTTATACTAAGAGCAATTCAAACTGTGCAAAGTTCATGTATGCTACCGTCTGTGCGTTCTGACGTACCTGCTCCGCTTTGATTGTGTCCTGGCCGCTCGACATTCCACGTGTTCTGGATTGCGTCCATGCATGGCGCAGGGCCTGCTGGCACCGTCCTGTTGCTCCCGAAGGACCAAGAGCATGCTAACATCGTGTGTGTCTCAACCGGAACCGGTAAGTCATGCGCCTGAAACGTCAGTGCGCTGGCCTGATGGTGCCGGGCTGGACTCGGCTGCAGCAGTGTGTGCAATGAGTGGGAGGGCTGCGGGTTATGTTTGGCTAGCTAGCTCGCAACTACGTGATATCATCTTCCACAGCCATAAGACCCACGTCAGCCTGACCTCTGGCTGCTGTCGCATCCCTAGCTGACTACCCGCAGGTGGGGAAAGGGCTGGGGAAACGGGCTGAATGCTGGCGCAGCTATCTGACTGATGCCATGAGGGTAGCTAACAAAGTGGCGATGTGGTCAGTCCGTGTGAGCCACACCCAGCAGCATCTTGCACCCAGCCACATAGCGGGCTATGCAGGATTTGCCTGGGAGCCTATCCTGGCTGGAGGCCGGTAGCGCGCTGTGTCGGTGGTCTGCTTGCTTCGCCACAACACACACTTGACAACTAGGATGTAGCCACCAAAACAGCAAGCCCTATGTGACAGCATGCCTTTGATCAGGCTGGTAGGCATGTGTGCATGCACACCGCTCAAAGTGGCGGGCAGTTGCTGCTGTGTATCAAGCCTGTAGCCACCTGCATGCTGGCGCGCACTTTCCACAGTTATGCGCCTGTTTTGCCCTGCCGAGCTGCAATGTGCGGCCTGTTTCAGCGTCACCGTGTATGGTCCATCTTGTGTTTCATGATGCAGTGCACAGCCATGCGTTGGGTGGAGGGTAGGAGGGAAGGATGCACGATGGGCAGCAGGGAAGGGTTGAAGGATCGGGGGCTTGGGCTCCAATGCACGTTGGGCAGATGAGAAGTTACTGGGCGATTGGTGCTTTGGGCTCATCATTGACGCGAGGAGCAGATATGAAGTCGATCTGCACTCCAAAAGGGTGTAGCCTGGGTGTAGCTGCCTCAGCGAATCCTCGGTACAAAGCTTATCTTGCATCTCGTGTCCGAGACGTTTGAAGCCTGGCAAGTGCATTGCGCGTGGCATTATGTTTGCCCATGTGCAGTCCAAGAAAAGCGCTGCCACGGCCGTGTTCCATGCACACCTTCGTGCGCTTGGATGGCACGTTGAATGCTGCATGCATGCATGCCTCCCGCTGTGACTGCCTGCACCTGCACCATTAAGCTTACCTCCTCCTGACCTCCACCACCCTGGTGGTGCTCACAGGCATCGCCCCGTTCAGGTCGTTCTGGAGGCGGCTGTTCTACGATGGCCTGCCGGGCTGCCCCGGCGGATTCAAGGGGCACTTTTGGATGATCTCGGGCTTTGCAAACGATGACAGGTAGGTGCACCGCACCGGCCAGCGGATGACGGAGCACTGTGCGTGAAAGACACAGTCCTGGCTAAGTGGCTTGCACGTTCGCCATGCGGCTCAACCTGTGCATGCAATCAAGTGCAACAGTGGGGCAAGCAACCCGCTGCTGCTCTTCAGGCTCAGGGCGAGGGACGGACCTGTTCACACCAGTGGCAAATGCATTGGCATCTGCAGCAGGAGTAGGGTGAGTTGTTCAGGCCTGCTCACGGTATCTGCAATACAGATTCTGCACGCACACATATGCAAGGATGAGATGGTGGGGTGTGCGAGCGGAGGCAGTCAAGTGCGTACCACGGCAATGGCTTTCTCTGGGCTGCAAACACCGCCTTGCTGGCCACACTTACATCATGTCCAGATCAGGGCGCATGCCCACGGCGCATGCCTGATTGAGGGATAGTGCCATGACGGTGACCCACAGAGCTGCAGGCACGCATACAGCACAGCATTGCCAAGGCAGCTGTGCAGGCGTTCACAGCAATGCATTTTGTGCCTCTTGCGCCATGCAGCGTGCTCTACGGTGACGAGCTGCATGCGGTGGCGGAGCAATACCCCAACAACATGCGCCTGGATATCGTGCGCAGCCTTCAGGAGAGCAACCAGCAGGGGAAGCCAATGTATGGTAAGCACCGTGCGTAGCCTCTGGTCCTTTGGTGCTGCAAACTTGAACGAGCGGTCATGCGCTTGACCTAAGCGACTCTGTCGCCCCTTGCCCGGGCGTTCCCAACGAAGCCACCCACTCACGTGGCATCTGGCCTCCAATTCGCCGTGTGTCTTGTGGCCGCTGTGGTTCCCTTATCCTTGTCACCGTTACCGTTACCTGTCTGAGTGTATCAATTGTATTGCTTCCTTGGGGCCACTTGTGTGCGTGTGTGTGTCCATGACATGACTTCCCTCTACCACCTCCCACCTGCGCTTCTGCCCTCTGCGACACCCGCTGCGCGCCGCTGCCCATGGCCGCCGCTTTGCCCCATTGCAGTTCAGGACCGGATTGCCGAGGCAGCGGATGACTTCATTGGGCGCATGACGGACAGCCGCACGGGCTTTTACTTCTGTGGCCTCAAGCGTATGTACTCGAGCGTTCAGGAGGAGCTACGCCACCTGTGTGCGTCTCGCGGCCTCGACTCACACGAGCTGATTGAGCAGCTCAAGCATGCTGGGCGCTGGCATGTTGAGGTGGCGTGAGCATCAATCCCTGCATCACACCTGTGCTTGTGGCCTGAGAGTCCTTGGATGTCCTGCGATGGATGTGGCTGCTGTATGCGCCTGTGCGCATTCGCCATGCAGCGCGGCCTGCATGCACGATGCACTCTTGCGTTCGAGCAGACGTGCAGGCTAGATAGCTGCTGCAGGCCGTGCAAGCCTCACTGTGAGCAACGGCGGGAAGCTTTGGACATGTGTGATTACCCAGTGCGACAGACGCGCACTGGGACGTGCTCCCCCCACCCTCCATGCCAGCCCCCCTTCGAGCCTCCGTTCCAGCATGTCGTGCCTGACTGATGTATTCGTAGCATACTAGCATCCTTGAGCAATCAGGCCGCTGCGAAACCCTCCAGCTGTGCGTCCAGCCGGGCCTTCTGCTGTATTGCCTACGATCATCGGCCTGCAGTGCTTGTGTGCCAGTGCTTGGGTCCCATCGTAACATTCATGCCGTATGGCCTTGGCATCATCACCTGGCCGGGACCTCTGTCCTCTCGCCCCTCTCATCTGCCTTGAGACTAAGCCCTTCGCGTTGAAAACTTTGTTGTAGCAACACCGTGTACGCTGTGATCTTTGCGCTCAATCAAGATTTGGAAGCTATCATGGACTGCTTGGAGGATATGTGCCACCTGGCTCCATTCCTATTTTGTTCCAAGGAGCGTTCACACGATTCTGGAAGTCACTGCGACGCTTGAGGCAACATGAGAGGCAGACAACCCAGCCTTCCAGCTGCAGTTCTTGTCACCAACAGCAGGGGTTGCATGCGCGGTGCATCTATGCCCCGATCCACGGCTTTACAATTTGATTTACTGTTTATTACATTTCAGCGTTGCAGCGGTCATTGGTGCATTACGTGCATCCCCGGTGGCATTGAGCAAACCCTGATGCACGAGACCGCACGCTACATATGCCGACTGGTCGCCATAGATTGTGCACCAGGCACAGAGCACCCATAGGGCCGGCCCACTGTTAGGGGTGCACGGTGCACGATATCGCTGCGCTGTGCAATCTGCTCGCCAGGCTCGAATGTTATGCAAGCCGCACCGTATGTAATGCCGCACCATATTTGTGGGCTTGCCTTGCAGTGATGCATTGCCTGTGGTGGGGGCGTACCGGGCCGTCTGCTGTGCAACGCTAGGCGCCATGCTGTACTGGTCCGGGGCGTGTTCGCAAGCATGCCAACGGGGTGAACGACTGCCGTATCATGCATACAAGCATGCAAATGCAGCCTTGGACCATCCATGGACAGTAGCCAGCGTTGCTAAACACATGGTATGCTCCCATTCAGTAGCATCGGTTCATGGCGCACCGGCCTGAGTTGCTCCCGGGCGCCTTTATTCCCAAGCAAGCAAATGCGTGGGGCCGCGCGCTGCTGGCGCCTAGGCTGCGGTGGTGCAGTAGGCCCAAGACGCGGCCGAGGCGTCCAAGATGGCTTGCGCAGCCGCGCTGCAGGGTGCCGGCGAGGCGCAGCGCAGCGCTGGGATGGGCGCCTTGGGGTTGTTATCGTAGCCGGGGCGCTTGCCCTCGGTGGTGATGGTCAGCCTGATGGTCAGCGACAATAGCGTGAGCCGCGGGGCAGCAGCAAGCGGTGGTTGAGGGTACGGCATAAACCGGCCATGCGGCATTAGCGGCATGCTGCAGGGATTACGGGATTGCGGGTAGGTGGGTCCTGCTAGCTCTTCTTGGATGCTTGCGCACGTGCCCATGTGACACGCTCAGAGACACCAGACGCTGCATGATTCCGTCATGCATGCATTTGTCACACTTGTATCCAGTAGCTGGCGTGATGGTGTGCACAAACGCACATGCATTTGTGAGCAATGGCACATTGCAGGTTATGTGTGCTGTGTTGCAATGCTTGAGGTCGTACCTGTAGATGTAGTTGAGGTCGCGCTGGAAGAGAGCGCGCCGATCACGCGCTGCGCACAGCGAGGCGTCGATGATGTTCGAGCGGCGACTGTACTCTGTGTTGGTGGCGTTGAATCGGGTGGTAAGCGTGGCGTCTGTGTTGTTGAAGCGCGTGGTGAAGAGATTGGTGGTGGAGTTGAAGCGCGCCTGCAAGAGGTTGGTGGTCTGGGTGAAGTTCGCGTTGAGGGCGGCGTTGGTGGTGGTGAACTGGTTGGCCAGCAGGGTGTTGGTGTTGTCAAAGCGGCTCGACACGATGGCATGGTTGTCTGCGAGCAGGATGATTTGGCAAGGCACAACGCGTGTCATCTCACCCCGCCAGGGCAAAGACAAGGGCCGCAACACGCCTTGCACTCTGGTTCATCCATCTGCAGTTGATGTGCCTGCCAGAGGTACTAGCAGCAGGGATGCAGGTATGCCCTAGCTGTGACGGCCGCTGCCAGAAACACACCACCGCGCACCTTTAGCATGCTGGCGGAGGGCGTTGATCTTGGCTATGAGCGCTGCGAACTGCACAGGCAACAGGAAACACATAACATGATGCACTGCATTGGATACCACGATTATGCGTGCTGCTAAGCACGCTGCAATGATGCGTGAGGACCGTTGCTGCAGACGGGACCGCCATCACTCAACGAACCTGGTACTAGCTAGCACGCAGGATGCAGGTGAGGGGTCATTCATGCCTCCATCGGCTCCCTGCAATCCGTGTACATCGACTTCCTCACAGCTTCCCCACAGCTTCCTTGAAGATCTACTTTCAGCATCTGACCTTGGCAGTGGTGTCGGCTTGGAGTGTGTCGATCCGGACATTGGTGTCGTTGCCATTCTTCGATACGTATGCCTTCATGTTATCACGCGCTGACGTGGTGGCGCTAAGCACGATATCCAAGCCCGCAGTCTGGGATGCCTGTACTGCAAGCTGCGCATCAGAGATGCTGGTGACGATGTTATTCTTGGTGTTGGTGAGGGTGGTGGTGATCGAGGTCTTGCCCGTGTTGATGGTCGCCACAATAGAGCTCTCCGCCGTGCCCGTTGCACCATCAATGTCCGCGGAGATCGACGTCTGCTTGGCGGTGATGGCGGTTGAGCTGCTGTCGAGCTTTGAGGACAGACCAGTCTGCACAGGCCACCATACAGCACATGTACTGCATGACTGACCAACGCGTTGCAGTGCCCCTGCTTCCGTGCATGCCTTCACATATCACCCTTTGCAGGCATCTGTACCTCACCATCCATCAGTACAGTGATTGAGGACCTCTGTTTGCCGTGTACGGCACATTCGCTCTTGACAGGTGTCTAACCTGAGGCAAGCGCTCATGGCGTGCACTGTCTTATCGTGTCCCTCCAATCCTCCATCCTGCATTCCATGTATTTTTGCCCACATCCTACCCACCTGCACGCCGGTGACCTTTGTTCCCTGGAGCGCCAGGCTGGCAATCTGGTTGTTGGTGATGACGTGGGCATTCTCGTACCTGCGTAAAGATACATCCATGAGGACATGCAGCCACTAGGTTTGAGCTGTGTGCTTTTGCTGGGTTTGTTTGGAGGCGAGCGCATGTGAACGCATGCATGCATGCAGGCTCGGTGGACATGATGCATGCATGCCTTGGCAGCCCAGGCCCGATCATCAACACTCACGCTGCGTTGATTTCGTAGCCGTTGATGATGCCGTCATGGAAGTTGGCATCCATGCTCGAGTACAGGCACCCGCTGACCGCAATGTCCATAGTGTTGTACAGGGTGGAGAAGATGAGGGTGTGGATCTGAGTCTCCATGCCCAGCTGGACGAAGATGCCTCCAGCTGCGCATGTACACAGCACAAAGCACAGCCCAACAACCAGTGGCAGGCACCTGTCGGGAATCCCGCACGCTCACTAAGCAATTGTGCATGCCTGCCGGCATATGTCTGCGCCACCTCCCCAAGCATATGTAGGTCAGTAACGCGTGACATCACCCACCGAATTCAATGCCTGCCGCGGCGGCTCCGTGCCAAATGACCTTGATGGTGTTGCGAGCCACCAGGAGCAGCCTGCACGTTGAACGCGCAAGGTGCATACACATTGGTAGCCGCGCTTACTACAGCCACCAGTTCAGATTGTCAGGCCGCTGTGCGCTTTGTGGCCGCGCGCCATTAGCTCAGCCACCCTCAGGTACAGTTTCCATCCTCAGGTGTACGCAAACCGCACGGCTCCACGGGAAGCAAACTACATGGCCCCATGGGAAGCAATTAACTTGAACATACTGGCAGCCGTTGCTCGTGACTTAACCCATACATACAGTAACTGTACACACAGTTGAGTTATTGAGTACCAGACCTGCACCTCCGTTTCTGCATGCACCCACATGCGCCCAGTGTCACAGCCAAAAAAAGGCCGCCACTGGCTGTTATAAATGACATCCACCCCTGGATCCACCCCTATACATCTGCAGCTTTCACACATGCGTGCACTCTATGATCAAACACATGATCATCCTCAAAGCACCAGCGTTTGGGCACGGGGATTCCCTGCCCTCATTCCCACGCACCTGCAGCCTATGACCTGGTTGTAGGCTCGGTAGGTGTCTGTACGCTTGTTCACTGGGGCCTCCTGGTCTGTAAAATAGCCCTGGTGATACAGATTCTGCGAGGACATGCGATCAAGGCAATGGTGGCAAGGTGTAGGTGGTGAATTATAAGAGAGCACCAAACTGCTCGTGGGTGCTCTTTGGGATCATGCAGATGAGCCCATGCTGGGATATGCTGGTGCGATGCACCGGCCCTTGCTGGGGGCATGCACACTGCATCCACATGCGCTCCATTCCGCCACATGCGCCCTCATGACATGCAACTGCTGGTGAAGTGACTGTGCATTGTGCAGCTGGAAATGCAGCCAGCAGCACCAAAAGGAGCACTCGGACCACGCTCTTGGCGGCACGCACGTTGTTGAGCGTCAGCCAGCTGTCTTTGTTGCCATCGTACCCCGCTTTGCCAGGGTTGCACAGCTTTACGCCCCCGTCGCTGGGCTCGCACACAACATCCACAGCTGCACAGAAGCAGAAGCAGTTCACACAGCACCGCAAGCAAGGTCAGCACGCCTTGTGACATTGGTCCGGTTCCAGCCGTGTGCATTGTGGATAGGCGGATAGCATACAAAGGCGCCAGCTCCATCCAACGCAGAAGCCATTGACCTCCCTAGCCACGCAGAGGTGAAGGTTTCATGCCTGCAGTGATGTAACGTGTGGCGGTGTGCCCTGATGGTCGTACTGCATGTATCACTTACTGTTCACTCCGCGGGCTTTCAGGTCCGCAGGTGTGTGGGTATCATCCAGCAGGCGCCGACCGTTTGGCGATCCACCTGGTGCGTCATAGTTGGCTGGCAGGCGTGACTGGCGGATTTGCTTGCTCTGGTCTTGGAACTTGCTATCACCTGCAGACCCAAAGGTGATGCGATGCATGCACAGCGAGCATGCATGTAAGCCATCGCTGCGGCTGAAGATAAGCAATCATGCAGTATGCATGCAGTATGGTGACATGCCATTCACAATACCCTCAAGTGTGTGCACCGCATGCTCCACGGATTTCCCCCCACATGTTTGTTCCAACGGGGACGGTTGTGGGCTCAGAAGGCAGATGTGCATGTTTTGGGTGACACCGACACTGCTGGGCTGTCTGTGCGCACAGGCAGGCACGAACGCGGTACGACATGCAGCCGACCTCTCCTGAAGCAAGGGGGCCACACGAGCGGAACTTACGCAGGACGCTGCACATGTTGTCGATCTCGTCGCTGTTGAACTTGCTGGCGATGGTGGTGACGGCCTGCAGCCAGTCAGGTGAGGCGCACACAGGACACGTAGAAGCGGTGCAACAGTTAGCACACCCCACATCCACCCATGCCGGCAGCTTCATGCTTGTGCAAGCGAGGCTGCTGGCGGGCAGGGCTTGGGATTCGCTGCACAAGCGGGGCAACGAACTGATGCATTCAGGCACAAAAGACGGACAAAATCAACAATCAACTGTCACTGAATGGCCGAGTCAGTCGTGGTGGTGCGGGATCGACTGGGCGCTTTGCTGGCAGGTTGGACGCAGCAGGCATGTGTTCGGTGCTGGAGAGGGTGCATGGCGACTGCGTGTGCGGCTGGGTGGGAAGCACAACTACACGCGTTTAAGAATGCTGCCGCTGCAGCCATGCATAGCTCGCTAAGCTCACATTAGCGCCATCGTCGGTGTGAATGGCCCCCGCGGTGTCAATGTCCTCCGAATCAGCATCGGCCAGAAGCCGCCTGCGCATACAATATAGATAACAGCATGTATTGGCATGCCACTCAGGTGCGCCTTTGCGGGCAGATAGACATGTGGTACTGTCACTTGCTGGCTGGCTGGCTGAAGTAGGGCGGTGGGTGTTGCATTAGCTTAGCTGCACTTTTGCTGTCCGTGCCCGCGGTTGTGCAACTGAACGTATGAACGCACCTTCGTGTTGTGTTGGAGTTGGTGGTGTCCAGTATGCCACCTGTTACAGAAGCGAATGACACCACAGGAAACAAGGCCTTATTTGCAGAACGCGCACATACAACCTCACATCCTGCAAGCTCGCCATGCCACATCATGTGTGCAAGCAGTACAAGCAGTACAAGCAGGGCATGATAGCTAGATAGCGGAATGTGTATGTACTGTGCGGCAGCCCCACAGTGTGGCCCCTACCCGGGTGTGCATACGCACACATAGACACATACAAGCTGCGTTGCCGAGCGACCAACGACCGCCGGTGGTGCATCTAGCAAGCTGTAACTCTGTTCACCACTTTCAAAGGATAGGCCCTATTCCGTCCCGTGTCATGGACCGTCACTGACAGGACTCTGATTCTGTGTGACGGCCGCCTACCCAGCGCCTAACTAGCCACTTGCAGGAAGAATCTATCGGTGGGGGGCGGTTGATGAATGAACCACGTGATTGAAGGCATATTCACGAAGCCTGCACACCTGTGTAGCACTGGGGGCGGCAGTCGTACTCGGTGCACTGTGTGGAGTTGTTGTTGAGTGCCAGACACTCGGTCCTGTCCTGGTTCGCCTACATATAGCCACCAAGGTGCGTGGCACATGCAAACCATACAGGCTCGCTCAATCGAGCATGTGTAAGCTTGTGCCCATGTAGCCCCTGGGGCGGCTCACTGTGCTCACGCCAGCCCAGCCGTGCACCCGACATGACGGGTGCACTGCGTTGTGTGTCGGGTGCACTGCGTTGTATGTAAACATGTAGCAGCGGGGGTAGGTGAAGTGCAAAGTTCAGGTTCACATAGGGCAATGCATTGTGCATAACTGCATATACGTACATACAGATAGTGGCTGCGCACAACGTTGAGGTACTTGGCTGCCGCAGACACACGACGGTCTGACGGCACAACACTCTACATTGTGTTAGCTATGTGGGGGGCACCGAGTCCTGCCTGCTCAGGAGCTGGTTGCATAAGCGACACAACCCTCACCGGCCGTTGCATGCAGTACTTGTGGGAAACACAGGGCACACGCAAGCTTTGCTGAAGGCTGCCTAGGCAGCCTCATAGCTCCCAGTTAGACCCAGTTAGACCCAGGAAAGCCCCATGATGTAAGAGCTCAGACTCTGGCTGGTGTGCTGGCATGGGTGTGCACCATGCACTTCAGCTGCTCACCTTTTTGCTGCAGTCGAGGTTGGCGCGAACGGTCTTTGCTTTCTTGGCCAGAAAGTCTTGCGTGCTGCACATGTCCTTGTGCAAGGAGCCCTGGGACCGGGTGTTGGAGCGCCTTGCTTGAAGGTCTGTCACCTTGTACGGGCCCTTGTTCTTGACGGATAAGGGGCCGGGGGCGGTGCCACTCGGTGCTGACTCCACCACACCCCTGCAAGGTGGGCCATTTCCACAGCAGAATGTTCAGTGAAACATTGTGAGTGTGGTCAGGAACTTCAGTGCTGAAATCAGTGCTGCAGTCTGACACACTGCTACAGTTTGGGAAACTGTTCTGAAGTTGTCACTCCTTTGCCCAGTGCAGGCATGAATGCAAGGAAAGGCACAGAAAGCTGCTGAGTGCATCATCAGTTTCAATGACATACTATATTTACTACCAGCACCTTGCTAGCACAACGCACAGTTGAAGCACGAATGCCAACCGACAAACTGCGTGCGGCGCACGCAGGTCAAAACAAATGCAGCTTGAGGGTTCCGAGGGAAAGGCTTATGGAGCGGGAAGGCGAACCTTGCAGTGCAGGACCCAACCCGTCAGGTACAGCACTGTCAACATCGACAGGTCGGTCTACCATAGTACACATCAACTCGGGAGCGAGTGTGCCATGCTGCTGTGCACCCCGAGGGACTCACTGGTAGTCGCCAAGGCACGACTGCAACTTTGCACCGTTCTCAGCGAGTACACGTCGCTCAGCTGCAAGCAGATTTCTGCCGACGCGCTCAGCAGCCGCGAAATGAGCTTCAGAGGGCGCAGCAGGGGCCGATGCTTGTGAACGCGATGCCGACATACAGACGAGGACCGACAGGAGCAAAGAGCGAAGTCGCGACGCCATGATGACAGGCTGTTGTGCTGTAAGCACTCGAGGTGGGAAAGCAAGCCACCGGTGCGGTGTCTCAAGTGAGGAACAAGATGCAAGGCAGCCTCTGCAATGTGTACAGTCTGTTGGCAGTTGTAGGGTTAGACTCTGGCTTGTACACTGCAGAGCCAGTGGTGTGTCTCAATAACAACGGACCTTATCTATCAAGAGGTACATACCACACACAGGCTTGATGAGGCTGCTGGACCGTGTTGCAGGTGATTACGTACTACGCTCAAAATCCCCACTTTTTCATTTTTTAGGTGCTGCGGTTGGGAATCATGAGCTTTCACCACCTCCTTTCGCACTAGACCTAAATCGCCATGACTCAATTTCAGTTGGCCTGATCTCGACATGCGAACGTGCCTTTTGCATAAGACTCTTTACATCGAACCACGAAGTATCGTCACCCCTACCAACCTGCTTGTCCCCAGGACACGTGGAACTCACCAAGCAGCTTGGCACTGCCACCTGACGTGAAAGCACTCCCAAATGTGTTATCAACGCCTGCGTATGGCAGCGTGGCTGCTGCTGCTGCTCGCATCATGCTGCAGCAGCATGGCTGCCATGGACCAAGGGTTGGGCACTGCTGACTTGTCAGGCCTGAGCGCAGGTGCAGTTCCTGTGGGATACGTTGAGGAGTATGAAGAGCTGACTGCACGTTCACGATCCCTGACGGCAGGTCAAGTCCAGCGTCGACGCCTGCTGGAGCGCGCTGGCCGCCTCCAAGGCTGCATGGT
Source organism: Chlamydomonas asymmetrica (assembly GCA_001662385.1). Classification (NCBI taxonomy): domain Eukaryota; kingdom Viridiplantae; phylum Chlorophyta; class Chlorophyceae; order Chlamydomonadales; family Chlamydomonadaceae; genus Chlamydomonas; species Chlamydomonas asymmetrica. The sequence goes on along the minus strand of BDDA01000957.1, from coordinate 29,831 downwards.
CGACTACACGTGAGTCTCCACGTAACGACGAAGCAACTGTGTCTGGGGGTTTTCTGTACTCACCAGTGGGCAGGCGTTTGCTCAGATAGACTGGCGTGGCAACGTTTGAACCGTGTTACGCGCAGGGCGAGCGAGCATATATATTTATTCACATTCAAGCGCCCAATGATGATTTACGTATGAATGAATACACAACTGTTCCTTTTACCTACCTTTCAGGGACCATGTTGAGAGTGCTGGCAAGCCAGCAGCGCCCCCCAGCCTGAGGTACCAGACTGGCTACACCGCCGGCAACGCGCCTTTCAAGGTTCGCGACATGGTTGCCCGGTCCAAGGACTTCAAGACCAACGGCGGCCGCAGCAACGCTCACAGGGACGCTTGCAAAGTTCAGGTGGGGGAGGTGATCCTTTGGTCCGCAGCCATGTGTACAACTATCATACAAGTCTGACCGGTCTGTCTTGGTGTATTGTGTGTCACATGATGTGTGGCTCTATCTGTCTGTCTGCTGCCCAGCCGGACGGGCTGCCCAGATACGTTCCCAGTGCGTTCGCACAGAGGCTGGCAGAAATCCCAGGACAGGCAAAATTCTGGGAACGCACTTTTGGCTGGGCAGCGACCTGTTTTCCATACCGTATGGGAGTGCACGGACGTGTTGCTTGGTAGCTTGCACATGCAGCTCAGCCTTGGAGTTCTCACTGGCAGTGAGGATTCCAGCCACTTGGGAGACAAGCATACCCGGGCACGGGAGTGTTTCCCTCTTTTTGGTGAAACACGCTTTTTGTGTCACTTGAACCGCCGTGCAACGTTAGCTAGTACTGGCGAACATACACTACACAACACCTGACCTCATCCACAAAGAGTGCAGCAAACCTCTATGCATCCGTAGCGTTGAACAGACCGCTATGCTTTTCGGTGATCCTAAAAGTGTTGCAAGCAACGCGCGACGCGCCGCCGCAAAAGTCAGCCCGTGCGTCCCTCAGACTGCCGGCTCCAGGCGAGGTGCCAGCGCAAGCTCTGGAAGCCCAGGTGTAAGCGCAGGCTAGGGTTCCGACTGTCTTCCTTGCTTCTCCGCTGGTCGTTTTACTTGCTAGCTTGCTCCCGGGCGTGCACATGCAGCTCAGCCTTGGAGTTCTCACTAGCAGCGAGGATAGTAAGGAGTCCAGCCACATACGGGAAGCGGGCATCTGGAGGGCACCTGGGCTCAGGCGGGGTGTTTTCCTCGAGCTTTTGTGTCACTTCAGCTGCCGTGCAACGTTAGTACTGGACAGCGAACACGGAACCACAACCTGACTGGCACTGGCCTCATCCAAAAGGAGTGCAGCAAACCTCTATGCATCCGTAGCATTGAACAGACCTGATCCGAAAGTGTTACAAGCAACATGCGCCGCGCCACCGCAAACAAAGTCAGCCCGTCCCTCCTGAGCTGGCTCCAGGCGAGGTGCCAGTGCAAGCTCTGGAGGACTAGGTGTATGCGCAGGCTTGGTTTTTGACTTTCTTCGTGCTTAGCTCACCTTGTTACTAGTAAAGTGCACATCATTGTCGCTTTATGCTTTGTTGTTCCTGTGTCAGGTGAAGTGACAGGCATTGGCTTGAGAGCTGTCCCTGGTGCAGGGTGAACTATTATCAGCTTGGTTTGTCGTAGTTCGAGGTTGCAGTTCAAGGGAACTTGATACTGCAAGTGACCAACATCTGAGCTGCGCCGTCGTCGCCGCAGCGCGGCGAACCATATGTCTGCATACATAGGCGAACCCTGCAATGTGCGCAAGCAGCTCAGCAAACTTCAAACAGCATTGTACGTGCCTGCTAGTGCTGTGTTAAACACTCACCTTGCACAAATTTAAAAAGGTATTCACCTTCGAATCAACCACTGTTGCAGGCAGTGGCAGGCTTCCGAGCGGATAGTAGGCAAGCAATGGGCTCTGCCGCTGAGAAGGAACAGCTGTGAAAGACTCCTTGGTGGTATGCGCCGGCTATGCACCCTTCAGTGATCATATCACACGCCCTCGTTACCTTTTTCTGAGCGCCTTTGTCGCATTTGCAATACTGTGTCCGCTGCCTTGCTTGCAGGACGTGCTCGCGAGGAAGGTGGAGTCAGCTAGCGACAATCTAGACTGCAGCAAGGCTGGCGGGGTGCGTTGTTTCACTGGCCCTACCTTGTATTCCCTGCTCACCCGTGAACACGTGCTGCGGTGTCAGCAATGCTATGACTGCTGCATTCAATCGTGTGTCTGGTTGCAGACTTGCTTAGCCAATTGCACTTGATAAAATAACTTGCTGAGATTGCTGCATGGTGGAAGCGCTTGAGGCACTGTCCTGCTGTCTTGCGGGTATCTGGTCGTGCAGCGGTGGCGGCGGCGGTTTGCAGCAACCATGGTCACCAGGTCGCATGCGTGGGCCGTTGATGCAACAACTCACTACACGTTGATTGGATAACAGGCATGCATGGGTGTCTCAGGGGTCCCTGTACATTTCCACTGCCCCCTCCCCCCCACACACCGTCACCCCTGTTGTGTGCGCGCCTGTGTGATCATCTGTGCGTTTGCATGGCCATGCATTTGCATGCACGCATGCTGCATGTGCAGGCAAACGCCAACAACCGCTGCAAGGACCTGCTTGACGTGGAGGTGCTGTGCACTGAGAACGACTGCCGGCCCCAGTGGTGGGTAATGAGTATGCACGAGCAGGTCATCCAGCAGGTCACTGAGCAATGCAAGCGGAAAACTGGAACAAACCAGCAGCTTTGATTGGTCGCAGGCCTCACCGTGACCTTCGCTCCAAGCTTCCCTCTCCCAATACAGCCCTCGTACGCCCTGCATCCTGTTCAGCCAGTCCAGCACCCCATCCTCCCCCCCCCCGTCCTTTCACCCCATCCTCCCCACCCTCCACCTCCACCCTTTCACTCGACTGGCCGGCACTGCCACATGCTCTGACCCAAGGCACCAGCTTTCGATGATACATGCAGCCGGACCCAGTCTCCCTAGTCTCCCTCCTCCCGCACCTGAGTGTGTGTCACTCACTGCTGTGTTCAATTCCAACACAGGATGGAACCCTACGTGCCATTCATTGCTGTGCGCATTCCCCTCCTGCTGGCATGAGCCTGTGCGTGCTGTGGCATCGCTTACTTCATTACTTGTGCTGTTTGACACCCTGCAGCTATGAGGGAGGGCTGGTGAACGACACCACAACCACTACTGGCAGCGGCAATGGCAGCGGCCGAAGGTTGCTCTGGTGCGTGCATGGACTTTGTTAGGTGCTGAAACGACGAAATCTTGTCGCCAACAACAGAGGTGCCAAAGCGGTGTTTGCGCACTCATCATGCTTACACCTACGCGTGCTGCTAATGTTGCCGATGCGTCGCCTCTTATCTTTGTGCACGCATTATGCACACATGCCCGTTAACACGGCGACGATGCCCTCATCGTGAGGGGCCGCTGTTGAGAGCGCAAACGAACATAGCATAGACATCACAGCTGCCTGTTGGATGCGGCAGCTTTAAACGCATACGTACGCCATTTGGTTTGCTAGGATCTGCCTGTTGGCAATCGCTTGCTTGACCCAAGTCACACAGCTGATGGAAGTGCTGCCCTCTGACCTTTGGCACTGTGTACTGCATGCGCCCTCTGGTGTGTGTGGCCACCTGCAGGGACCGTCTGCTGCTTCAGGGGACAGACGCCCCCACCAGTGCCCCCGTCAATGCCACGGATCCTGATCAGGAAGATGAGATTGGACTGCACACTGCGGACTCAGCAGATGTGAGTCACGTATGGCAGCTGTGATAGCCGTGCTGATATCAGCAGTCGCATGTGCGACTGGCTAAGCACAGTTTGGGGCCATGCAATTTAACTATCATCTGCCATCCAGGAGCCCACTGCAGCATATGCCATTCCACAAAACTCCAGACGTGGACCTAAGCTGGCCAGGCTGTTGATTTGGCATTGATGCAAGGGTTTCCAGTCCACCAAATGCTTTATGCCCTCATGCCTGCATGCAGGTGACGGTGTCCATGGCTTCCCGCATGTCCGATGGCGAGGTGGATGACCTATGCTCCATGATGAGTGAGTGGGTGGATTTATCGGTCCTGTTTTTCGAGGACGCACACGCACACGCGCACGCGCGCGCGCACTTACGCACGCACGCGGGCACGCACACACACACACACACACACACACCTTGCCATCCTCAGATACACTTTCTTTCCTCAGGCATATGCCAACTGCATGGCCCCAAGGGAGCAAATAGCTCTGACAGGCACGTTGTGTTGTGCCGCCATGAACAGCAATTTTCAGCGCCCGGCACATTGTGCAGTGCCGCTGTGTAAGTACTGTACTTGCCATATTCAAATCGTGGATCATGACTCCCTTCAATGCTCACACGCAATCTCACTGTACTGTGCTCCCCCCCTATGCAGACAGCGACTCGTTCCGCCGCACAAGCATCGTAGCGCGCTCACAAAAGTACCCCACGGACGTCCCATCGCCCACCAGTGCACCCACAAATGCGCCCACCGACGCACCCACCAATGCGCCCACCAACGCACCCACCGATGCGCCCACGACTGCACCTGGCCATCGTCGTGTGGCGCGTCGCCTGCAGGATGTTCCTCCAGTTCCTGCACCGTCCGAGCTCGCTGGCCTGGGAGTGAACAGTGAGCTGTCTTGCAGCTGCTCCATAATTTCATCTAGTCCCCGTTGGGTTAGGACAGCTGCTCCATGTTTCATCTAGTCCCCATTGGGTTCTGCTATCCACGCGATTCAGTGCCCTCTGCGCAAGATGAGCAACAGCGTTGTGTCACTGCTGAGTTTCACCTGGGAGGCGGTGCATATCTTGCTCATCCACCTGCGCAAAGAGTGCATGCAGGATCCTGGCATGCATGAGTTCCTGGCCGCAATTTGCCCTGAAACCTTTGTGATGCATACCTGTGTTCTACCCTTCATACAGACCTGGTGGATTTGGACTGCGTGCGTGACAGCGCCGGCGTGCTGGGCCTGTGCAAGGCCGGCAAGGCGACATACGATAAAAACACGGCCAGCTGGAAGACGCTCAATGACAACCTCTTCAACCAGGGGTACCTTGCTGACATCGGCCCTGCAGTGGACAAGCGTACTGACACGTACCGTTCGTACAACCAAGTCATTGGATGCAGGTGTGTGCACAGGCAGGAGAAATGCACAGGGATTGGGGAGGAAGTAAGCCTCTTTAATTTCACACCTACACAGACATCGTTCTGCCATGCGGCCTCCAACGGTGTTACCAGCGTGGTACACCTGTGGACACACCACGCTTGTAGTCCTGTGCCTAACTTGCGTTGCAGTGTCTGAATGTGTGAATTTGCAACCGACATGCAGGGTGCTGGATGTGGCCAAGTCAATCGCAACGCTGGTATGCGACACCATTGGTGGCATCACTGATGCAGTTACAGTCGGTAGGTTCAGCTGGGGGAGCTGGTGTGCATCCGTCGTGTCTAGGTCAGCCACTCTTTAGTTTTGCCCTAAGCAGGCAATGGTGCAACTCCGATGCTTTGGAGCTGTGGTAGCACATGTGCAGGACACTTATGGTCAGCTTGCAAGCAGGCAGAACACTGTCGGCAATTTGGACCCAGCCTGACCCCCTCAAACATGCAACGTAATGCACCCTTCCGGCTTGCACATGTAGCTCTTGACGTGTTCGGCATTGAGGGAGGGGGCTACGCAAAGCCCGCAGAGGTGTGCAGGATCGTGGCGACATCTGTGGAGTTTGCCACAGCCGCATGCGGGTGAGCACCTGGGCCTGGGAGTGCGCGCGCCTCGATGGCAACGCTGTTGACCCGTACACGCTGTTACATGTGCGACTTTGCCATAGCAACCGGGCGTTCAATCACTCACATGTAGGCCACATGGCTGCGTCGTGCTGTGCGCGAGTCTGCATACCGGTGCTTTGGACTGCCGTGCCTGCTTTGCGGCCATGCGCCGACGATATGTTGCGTTTGCATGTAGCTTGACGTCCCGAATGCTGGCATCCATCATGCAGGTGGTCCAGCGATGATGGAAACTACCATGATGGCATCATCAATGGCTATGAGATCCTGGCTGGGTAAGCGGACAAGTACATTTGAAGCCGAGAATAGACCCTGCTGCAGTGGTGTGTTGGACTTTGTTTCAGGTGTACATGCCATACGCTTTGGCGCTATCGCCATATGCTGCAGGCAGGGCATGCACCCTGCGTAACGAACAGCCATGTTGGTCAATTCACCTGCAGCATGGGCTCCTCATCGCAAACACATCACGCTTTCCACATATGGTGGCATGCACATGCACTTGTTGTGCCTCGCGCTCCTGCATGTGCAGTTACGAGAACTCGATCGTCATTGCCCACAACACGCTGTCGGCGCATACCACGACGATGTCGCAGCTGACAGACCTGCAGGTGCGCCCTTGCGTGTGTGCGTGTGTCGATGGGTGGGTGTTTAGGGGCGGGACTGCGGGAGGTAAGTTGGATCACATGGCATCAGGGTAAGCTGGGGAGGGTACAGGGGTGAAGGGGGAGGAGGGAGAAAAGGTGCACACGGGGCGGGCAATCGCTGAGTCTTGAGAGACGCCCTACCCACAACACGGTCATGCATACCTGGTCACCTGCTCCGACCAGCATGTACTGCAGCCGCCACCTCACGCCGGTAATACAAAGTGTATCTGTTGCAGCAAGCTCCCTGTGCATTCTTTGGCATGCATGCATTGTCCACGCACAACACTGCCCCTGTCAAACCCCTTGCCACCTCCCTTTGCCTGCCTCCACATTACCCCCTGCAGACTAATGTAGAGACTAAGGCGACGTCCGTAACCAGCACGATCACCGGCCTGCAAACCTCAACAGGCGCGTCTTCGGTCAACAAAATCAACGCCGCATCCACCAACATTGTAAGCAAGATCAACAGCGACCTGAAGGACAACACCAATGCCCAGTTAGCCACAGCAGAGCAGGCGATCAAAGACAGGCAGAACAGTGCCACATCAGCTATTAAGGACTCTCAGGGTGCAGGCACGACGGCGGCCGTAACTGCGGTCAACCTGGCGCGCGACGACATACGCGCGCGTATCGATGCGGAGACGCTGGAGACTGCTCTTCACCATGTGGATGTCTTGCGTCAGGAGCTGGAGGCAAAGGTACATGCAGGCAATGATGCGCTTTGGACGGTTGGCACTTGGCACGTGCACTGAAGATGGTTGGTACGTGCACTGAAGATGGTTGGTACGTGCACTCACGTGTGTGGGTGGGGAGGGTGGCTGGGGGAACATTACGCATGGAAATAATCAATTATTCGGAGGTGCTGAGACAGATCAATCGCCTGACCACGCGATTATTTTAGCAGCATCTCATCGCAACGGTGTGTTTGCTGCTGTCCCAATGCTCCTGCAGCTGGCAGTTGTCGACGCGCTCATCAACACGTTCACCAGCGAGCTGGAAGGTAGGGCGTTGTGCATGCTGCGCACCATGCAGCACTACGTATTTGCTGCTACGTACCTGCAGCTAAGAAACATACTTAGCTGATCTGCCTGGTGGTCCAAGCCGGGCCAACCCATTCTGTGCCTCAGCGCGACTGGGTGACTGCCAATCATGCATGCATGTATGCAAGCCATCGGATGCTTGACCTGGTCACGCTCAGTGTCTCAGGTGCATGCATGCAGAGGTTCACAATCATCCAATGTGTTCAACTCTTTTCCGTGGTCCTCAGCTGACCACTTGCATCATGCGCGGTGCGTGCTGTCCGCCATGTCTTGTCTTGCAGGTCAGTACAACGACACGATCGCTCGCCTGAACGCCACCGACATCGCTGTTGCCGCCAGCTTCAGCGCAGCTCAGGCCTCCATCAAAAGCCAGTTCGACACCCTCAACGCCCTGACAAAGGCCAAGTTTGATGCCACAGACGCGGAACTGACCCGCCGCTTCAACAACACTGACGGTTTTATCGACCTGCGCTTCAACCAGACGGATGCAAACATCAAGGCGCGGTCCGACACGCTCGACGCCACTCTGTGTACTGCCCGGGATCACCACGCGCTGCTGCAGCGTGACCTGGATTACATTCAGAGGTAAGCGATGTCTAGGACCCACGATGAGTTGAGTGACGCTGGGTGCCTGCCTCAAGCATACTGCGCGTGCAAGCATACGCAAGTCAGCTACATGTTGTAACTCCAGGGCGAAACCTTCATGCAGTACGAGTGAGGAGTGAGCTGTGCCTGTGCGGCCGTGAGGCGGCTGATGCATTGACACGTGGGCATGCATGCAGAGGGTGTCTCCATCAGGATCATCTTCCTGACTCTGTTATGCATGCTGTTGTGCCCGCGCATGTGACCCGCAGGATAATGCTGGTGCCTGCGGGCAGCCGCCCACTGCTGTCCGGCAACAACGAGGTCTATTCCGCGATGGGCTGCATGAACCCCGTGGCACAGACCTGCAATGCAGCCACCGGCGGCTTCATCAACAGCACCGCCAGCTCGTGGCAGTGCGTGGCCGGCAACTACACCGCGTTCTAGGCTCGCTGTCTGGTAACGCACATTGCATGGCCAGCTGACGCAGCGACCGTGCAGTGGTGCTGGTTCAGTGGTGGACCAGTTGCCTGCATGACGCTGTCGCACGTGTACAGCTTCATGCGCCATTGCATGCCACATCCGAATGAATAAGGCCATCATGACCACTTACCAGGTGAAGCAATCGACAATCCAAGCAGGTTTCAACTGTTTACACTCTCCACACACGATCGTTGGTACAGCGCTGGTCGCCAGTCAAGCACGCACATACCATAGCCGGCGGGGAACGCATCTCGCTCCATGGGCTGCGCTGCCGTGCACTAGCATTCCAACACCAAGTTGACGGTGAGATTTATCTACCCTGCCTCGGTTAAACCTTGGGTGGCCAGCACGTCTTGAAGAGACATCTGTGAGATGCCTCACGTCAGTCATGTGAGGCCTGGGGCGTGTGTGAACAGCGGCATACATCACGCAGAAAGAGCGCCTGGCTGGCCGGCAAGGCCATTTCATGCACGGCTTGTCTCGCTCTGCGCCTGGCTTATGAGTTATGGTTGGCCATCCCATGCTGCAGGCGCATTACACTTACTGGGGGGACACTAGGGCCGCAAAGTCGATTTACACATATAAACATCGTCAGTTTGCTGAGTCATTTGCTACACCGGAACGCCTGCTGATCAACTGTAACTCTGTAGCTGTGCCACAGGATATCCGAGCAGGATGGAGTTTTGTGTCAGCGAGGTCATGGTGGATGTGCTACAAGAGGTTGTATTCGTTGCACGGTCGGCCAAGGGAAGGGGAGAAAGGTTCAGTGTATTCAGCCGCCCTCCCTCACTGCATGACATATGCTGCACCAGAGCGATTGTAGCCAACGCCACTGAACATGTGTGTGCCTCACGAACCAACACAAGAACATGCACAAAGCTTGCAATTCTCGCAACTGCGGCATCACAGGATTTGGCCGTTTAGGGTACTCATGACTCCAGAACGGTTGGCATCTGACTGTGCTACTGGGTTCAGATCCTGTTGCAAATCTGACCATGTGCATAATGGAACCGACCACGCATGCATTTGTATACACCACACGAGCAGCTGTAGCTCAGCAAAAAGACACCCGGCGCGGTCGGCGAGCAGAGTGCTGGGTTCGTGCGCCGCACAGAGCATTCAGATGCAGACTGCTGCTACAACTGGGGCCCAATCACGACAGAGGTCATAGCATGTACGTTCTTCACTTGGTCGCTGCCGGGAATGTGCTCCGGCACCACGCCTTGAACTTGTCGCATGCGGGGATGAGGCCGCCATCCGCATCGCTGTCCGCAATCACCTGCGTGACACCGTGAATGCGCACGCCACACCCGCTGTGAGCGCTCGCGCCTATGCACACAGGCACTGAAGCGCACTGGTGTGCTGGCAGTAGACGAATCACAGGCTGAGCATTGCTGTAGTTGCGTACCTCGTCGCCGTGCACCAGCAGCACGCGCATGCCGATGTCCACGCTTCCACCCGGGGGCACCACAGGGCCCTTCGTCACCGCCTCCTCATAGTCCTTGTGCTCCTCCTCAAGCTGCAGGGGTGGACAGACAGGCAGGGTGGGGAAAGGGGGAAGAGGAAAGAACAACAAATTAGACATTGTGCGGTAGTAATGAAAAATCGAAAATCCACAAGACCCAGATAGCAGAACAATGCTCAATGGTAAGGAAATGGGGCACAATCGCTGTTTGAGTATTCAACACCCACCACAGCCCCCGTGTCGCGCTGCAGCTTGGCGACCCAGTCATCCGCCGCCAGCGGCCTGCCTGTGAGGCCCTGCACCAGGTCCAGGAAGGCGGCTCCGTTACCCGGCGCCCAGTAGTGCTGCTCCAAGTCCTTGCCGATAGCCGGGTTGTCGACGATGGTGCCGTACTTGGACAAGAAGTGGCTGCGCGTCTGGTGCACGCTCATCTCCGCCAGCACGTAGCCGTGGTAGTAGCAGGAGGATTCGTCAGCCAGGATGTGGGGCACGCTCAGGAGCGGCCGGGACGACAGACCTCCCTGAAAGAGCCAGCACAGGTGGTTGTTGGTTACAGAGGTGCATCACAACACGCCTTTACTGCACTAATGGCTGGCTGAGCAACTCCTCGCAAGCTGGAGTCGTTGCATAATGATTGCATAACGGTCCGACCGCCGATGCGTTCCCCCGTGTCCCACCCCGCCCAGGCCCCCTTGATATCAAAGGTCTTCCCCATGGCCCCCCATGCACACCATACAGGCAGTCCTTGTTGCCATAAATCCATGCATGCTAGCGCACCAACGACAGGTGCAGTACTGCCGCCTGACCGTCGTGGCTGGCTGTGCACTCACGCACCTGTATGTCGCGCTCCACCCTGTCCGCCAGCGCCAGCAGCTTGGCCACCGCGTCAGGGCCCTCCAGCTCAGACTGCAGCCACAAGCACAGCATCATCGATTCACCAGCAGTAGCATGCAGCGATGTGCATTGCACGTACCCAATTGAGAGCGTGTGCGAGATCAGTCAGCAGGCAGGTAAAGGCGTGTTTGGGAGCACTTGGGCGTGCCGCACGCTGCTAGATAGGGTGTGGACGCAGGTGACACGCGGGATGCTACTTGAGCCCGGCCAAAGAAGCCCAGCCAAGGAAGCAGCTCCCCACACGCCAAACTAGTGCATGTGGGCCACGCGAATGTCTGATCGGTGACCACCCTTGGACGCATCACCCTCAGACGTTATATATATCTGAGGGTGATGCGTCCAAGGTGCATGCCACCTGATCGACTGAATGACGGTTGATGCTCTGATGGTGGTGCCTCCAAGGTGACGCATCACCCTCAGAGCATCAACCATCATTCAGTAGATCAGATGACACGCACCATGAACATGACCTACGATATGTATACCTTTTGCTCCCTGAACAGTGCAGCATGCGTGTGTACTGCACCGTGTACTGCACCCACCTCAGGCAGCTCGTACAGCGCCTTCTCCAGGTAGGGTACAGCAAGCATGGCGCGCAGCGCAAAAACCTGCACGTCGTTTGCAGCAAAACAATTCGTCAGGCAGGTCGTGCTAAACAACCCATGAGTTTGGATTTTGAAGTTCCCATGTGCTTGCAGCGGTCTCAATGCATCATCGATCACTGCTCTGCCAGTGAACCTGGCAGTCGTCCAAAGCAGCTGTACCGCTTTCCATTTACATTTGGGAGCGGTACAGCATTTACAGTTGTACTGCCCCCCAAATGCAGACCAGCTAGCAAAGTGAGCAGCCGCAGTGACTGCGGGCGCTCACGCCGCCCATCACTCGCCTCGTACGGCTGCGTGGCCTTGATGTGCGCCTCCAGCACAGACCACGGCACCACCTGCCCGCCAGCGCTGCGCGCGTAGCGCCCCAGCCACGCGGCGTCACCGGCCAGCGAGTCCAGGAACATGGACTGGTTCTCAGCATACGCAACGCTGGTGGGGGCGCGCTCCTGCACATCCAGAAACACATGCAACGCGGTTTGCTGCTTGCAGGCGCATAGAATCGTAGTTGGTCATAACATCACATGGCAACAGTGCACATGTGCATGCTGCCTGCGCGTCGCCTGAGTGGTCGGTTATGCCTGACCGTGAGACATATATGCATATGACAAAGGTGTATCCAAGCATGTGCAATCACCAGGGGTCGTGCATGCGGCGTACGCTCCCACTCATTGCCCATGCCCCGCGTGACGGTGCCCCATCCCCCCCGTACCCCCCGTACCGCACCTGTGAAAAGAAGGGTGAGCCCTGGTCGATGTTGGCAAAGTGCGCTGCGTGGCCGCCCTCGTGCAGCAGCGTCACCAGCGCGGTGCGGCCGCTGCCCACCTGGCTGGGGCTGGCCAGGGAGGTGAAGTTGGCCTGGGGGCACATATTGACATATGCGCACAGCAGGAAGATTTAGGCAGATCCAGTACTGGGAATTGGCTCATAGTAGGTGAGCTGAGATTTCGCCGGTGCTGATGCACATGGTGATGGCGCGGAGTGTGACCAGCATTCACATCTGCATTGCCCGCCCCGCAGCGTACAGTGCAGTAGTGCACTGACCCCGCACATGTTGTGGTCGATGTTTGGACCTGCAGGGACGGCTGCAGTGTACTGTGTAGGCAGGTGGGCGGTACGGTCAGACCACACACTCACGCGCGACGGCACCCAGGTCCCATCCGCCTTGCGCCATGCGGGCTGAGGCCAGTGGCAGAAGCCGTTGGAGTACTTGCCATCCCGATCGCACAGATCAAGGCACATGGTGGCGCCCTGCGGTACAAGCACAGACCACGTCAGGTCTGGGCAGATCATGCAGTACGGCCATGATGAAGATCACCGCCAAAGAACACGCCAGTTGCATGCTGGGAACACAGCAGGCATTAGTCATTCAGTCTGCACAAGCATGCAGGCACCCAGGTCTATCCAAGCAGCATGTCCACGACGGCATTTATGTGTGCGTGTAAAATGGGAGTATGTGTGCACACATGCATGGCAAGGGGAGCGCTGCCCGCATGCAGGCGCACCTTGTAGTGGATGCCGAGCGCCGCAAAGGTGCGTGCCCACACATCCACCGCATCCTCAAACGGGAAGTAAGGGTCAAGCGCCTTCTCAGTGTCACCTGAGTGGTGCGAGTGTCAGACATGGTAGGGGGGAGGGAGGGAGGAGGGTGAGTCAGGGGGGGAGCAGGGTGAGTCAGGGGAGGCAGGCCAGGTCAGGGAGGGGCAGGACAGGTGCGGCTGGATAATAGCGTGTTGCAATGGATGCAAGGCCAGGCGTTCAGTGCAAATCAGTCATCCGTGGATCAGTCCTGCACATGAATGCAGTTGTGCCTTGGCAGACGTTGCTGTTGCCATGCATGCCGGCTTGCCCGCATTGACACACCGATTGACCATGATGAATGCACCAAGCCTGCTACATGCCATGCCATGCAAGCAGCTGGTGCAGCACTTGATGGTTTACGCATTTGTGTGCACCATGGCCCCCCCCTGCGGTACGACCTATGCACATGCACCCCCAGGGGTTCAGATAAGAGGAACATCTGATGCTGTGGCATCAGCGGCCATTGCAGCCTCAATCACCAGTCAGGGTGTGTCATCATCCCCCTTTGCATGTGGCAGGGCTGAGCATCAAGTGCATGTCAACAGGCAGGTCAAAACAGTCCATACCCTGCTCAACCCAATCCCGCCACAAGCAATCACCCACTGCCTTGCATCATGCCATTCTCATGGCAACCGCTTGCCAATCCACCTTGTGCCTGGACACACACCGGGCTGCCTGCCCTGCATAATCGCCTCGTCGGCATGG
>BDDA01000957.1:0-13530 GCA_001662385.1 Chlamydomonas asymmetrica | reverse complement strand
CTCAGCCACAAAGGGGCCGATGCCACGCAGGCCCTGCGCAGAGAGCAAGGGGGGGGAGATGGGCACCAGGGGGGGGGAGGCGTTGTGCATGGGAGGATCGGATTGGCATGGAGGGGAAAGGGGATTGATGAGCGGACTCCACGCCCGGGGGGCGCTCCTCCACACCCCGTCACGCTTGCTGCCAGGTATGCTGGTTGCACGCTTGGGACTAACCTCAAAGCATGCCTTGCGCATGGGCTCCGCCTCCGAGACGCGCATCTGGTTGCGCAGCTGCACTGAGGAGGCCTTGGTGAACGTGCCGCTGGTAGGATCAGTGTAGCCAAGAGCCATCTTGTTGCGCTCCTGCGCATAGGCAAGGCATGCAACAATAAACCATGTCAGCAGCGCATTGTGGTGTTGAACTTTCCCGCCGCCACGTGATGACGATGGCTGTGCGCTATTCCAGTACAGAGGCGCTGCTCGTACTGCATGCGGCGGTTGCTTGCGGGTGCATCCAAGCAATAACCAATGTGGATCTGTGGGGTGCCAGGGCGAGGGCCGCTCATGCACCGGGGATCTTCACTCGCCTGCGCCAGCTCCGCCTCCAGCGTGTTGAGCTGCTCCTTCAGGTCCGCAGCGCGAGGGTCCTCCGTGATGTAGCACCTGAGTGTGAGCGTGAGAGAGCACACGCCACACGGTGCAGCGGCTGGTGAGCAACCACAGCCTGGGCGCGGTTCATGAAGTACCGCTTTGGGCTTCAGCGAGTACCGGGAGCTGCACCACCAGCATGCCTCCATGTCCTGAAGACTGGTACACTGTTGGCGGTTGCGCTCGCATCCTTTATGTGCACAGAAGCAACGTTCAGTTCATGAACTTGGAAATTGCTCACTTGAAAGTCTTCTCCATTATTTCCAGCACCTTGGCCTGAGCAGGGCTCACGCCAGGCTTGGCAGCTGCTGCACGCACCGCCGCCAACCGCTGGGCATCCGCCAGAAAGTTGTCGTAGTCGGTTTTCGTGCGCGCCAGTGCCTCGCTGCTGCTGTCCTGCAGTGTTAAGGTCAAAGGAATGGAAACAGCCCTGAATAGCAGCGGTGCAGGCCGCAGGGAAGTCTCGCGAGGCTCTTTGTCGATGCTTGCTTGCATGAAGGGCACGAAGGGCAGGAGCATCAGTTGCGCCTTTCAGGATGCAGTCCAGTACCACCGTCGCGTGCGCAGTGCTGGCGTATCTACGCCAAGCCAACTGCATCTCCGGCTTGCACACACTTCTGCCACAAGTGCTTGAGCATTGTTGGACGTAGGTGGACCCACGGGCACAGGGAAAAGGCATGCGTGGCGCCATGGTTTGTGGCATATGCTCGGTGCAAAGCTGCACAAGACATGCATAGAAGGGCGGGTACGTTTTCAATTGCCTCACAGGTGCAGCGCAAGACGCGAGCGGATCATCGGCTCTTACCCCACCACTGCCTTCCTCACCTTGAGTGCCATCTTCGTGCTCCAGAAGTTGTCCTCGTATGCTTTATGAACCTGAAAGAAGCGTGACAAGTGAAACCTTCTTAGGCAGAACGTACAGGCTCCTGTGCCTGAGCAATCCAAACGGGTCGGTGTCCGCACAGCCGAGCTTGGACCGCCCAACCATGAACCAGTCAGGCACCTCAAAGGGTGCAGAGCCATCCATGGCACACCAAAAGGGCAAGATCACACTGGTGTATGGCAGTGAGAAGGGTGGCTATCAATTGAGGCTTGTCGTAGATCACAATAGCTGCCAATCTACCACACCCAAAATCTGGGCATCATCGGGACCGGTCCCCACGCACCTTCTCATACTCGTTGTTCAGCTCTCCAATGAACGTATCTACCTCGGCTGCCATTTTGACTGCAGTGCTCTGCTGTGCTGTCGCTGCGTACAGGGGCTGGATGGTTCGCCTGTGTGCACCTCCGCAACGCGCAACTCCGTGGCTGGGCTTCGTCAGAGACCGAACGAACATGGCAAGCTTGCCAGTCAAGAATGCCAGGGTTCTGGCTCACTAAAAGATCAGCGCAAAATCGTGTGAATGCCACCAGCAGGTGCACCACGACTCACCACTACCGCCCTGGGCTGTTTGCGGATGCTCGAAACCGCCAACGAGTGGGTGAGAGCGGGATCAACAATGCGACCTTGGCATGTACGTACGTCTCTATTCGAATGCACGTGCGTATCATCCTGATTACACATGTTGCGATTGATCATCGTGCGTGCCCCCACTCCCACCCTCTTCGCTGCCCCGCTCCCCCCGCGCAGGTTGTCCACGACGATGGGTACACTGAGGTGCATACCAGTCGCGTATGTGACTGACCACCAAAAAGCACTCACACTTGGGAGGAAAGCTTCCCAGGGCATCCATAATCTCGTGGTTACGCTCAGGCATGAACCTGCACATCCTTGTGCAAGCGTCAGCCCCTTGCTCGGCGACATGTTGTTGGCTCTGCTGATGCGCTCATGCGCACATGCATTGCTGGTGCATGCTCGGCCCCTGCCTGCTCCATGCTGCCAGGGTAGCAGCCAGGGATTGCGGCACGCCCGATTCTTCCCCAGGATGCTGCTGCGATGCGGCTGCGCAGAAGGAATAAGCGTGCTACAGGTGCCGCGGCCAAGCCCACACCCCAGTCACCCGCACATACCCTGCGGCACAGCCGCATGTACACATGCAAGGGTCTCATAACACACGTTCCCCTATATGATCCAGAGCCATTGCATGCTGCATGCCTGCACGTGCTGATACTCGTCGTTGCAGTCAGCCACTGTGCCTCTCATCACGGCCACGCCTTGCAGCAACTTGCATAGCTGCTGCAAAGTTGAGTTGTTCCCCCTGCAAATCAAGCGAATTCCAATGTTTGAGCCGCATGGGCTACCAAGCATTCACCTGCAAGCAGGGCACGCGGTGAAGATCACCAGAAACGTGGCTGGGATGGTGGCACTTACAATCCAGACGTCGTGCGGTTTGAGGCTCCCTATACTGGCTGCTTTCATACGCATGCACAGATTGCTGGAGTTGCTCCACCCTCAGCACACCTTGCTTGCTGGAATGTCCCCCATGCCTGGTTTACTCGCTTTCCCTGGTGCAGCGGTGCGTTTCTTCTGTTGGCACCTCGCTCACACGCCGTCGCCCGGCTTCCACTCACCCTGTGCCGCTACTGGGCGCCTCTGCTGGCCCCCGAAGCAAGGCTTGTACGCTGGCACAGGGTGAGCGCAAGCGTACTGTTATAAGCACGACGCCCCAGATCTCTACCCAGCGGTGAGTGATGGAGCTACTGTGGCAGCCCTGCTGAACATCCTCACTTGCATTTTCTTGGTCTCAGTAGGTTCAGGCCCCTTGTTAGGGAACTGGGTTAGCTCTAAGCCGCTAGGTCCGCGAGCGTTTTCCAGGAACGCTGTATGTCGCCCCGGTAGTATCTTGGCAAGCGGCAAGCTTGCCCCCTAATGAGTGCCGTAGATACCACGGTGAGTTATGTGCACTGACAGCAGGGCATCGACATCAACGTGTGGTTCCAGCGGTTCCGGTGGTTCTGCCGCTGCGGGCACACTTGTTTGCTCTGCAAGACCCAGTAGACCACTAGGTTGGGTTGCCTGCGTAGCACTTCAGTGTGAGGCATCACCTGTCTATCCGGTCACGGAAGCGCCCTGCCTGCCCGTGCCGCGGAAGCAGTATGGTAAATTCCATGATAGTTGCGTGTGAGAGGGCTTCCGTGTCAGCTTGCCTCTTTGTGAAAGCCCAAATAGATAGGCAGCACAGACACTGTGGCAACGTTAAGTACATTCGAGTAGCGCAAGGTGCAGCTACGAGTGACGAGACATCTAGGTCGTGCGTGTGCGTGCACACCAAATGGTTTTCGGCTGCTTCCTGGTTGATCCGCTGCCAACTGCGCTGGTCTGTCGGGTCCATACTTGCCAATGCAAGGTGGCTACAGCAATCAGGGTTTACGATTTGGATTTTGGGGTGGGCCGCTACCTTGTGTGCGTTGTGTGCATACAGTCCGCACAGACCCTCCTCTCACGTCCAAGAAGTGCTGCCGCGTGACTCTTTGTTGCGTATTAATTGAGTGTTAACACTGGTTCCTGGGCCTCTCACACACAGTTGCAGGTTAGAGCAGGCTGCAGTTTCGCTGCTGGTGCGCACAGACGGCGAAATGGAGTTCAGGATAGCGTTGCAAACGCTTCCAATTACGCTTTTGTCTCTGGGCAGGCTTACAAGCTTATACGTGGCCGTATAGGTGCATCGTCGGTGTTGTCGTTTACGGTCCAACTACCGGGCTGTTCGGTCTGGGGCTTGCCCTAACCGTCAATTGGGTCCGGTGTACATAAGCAACAATGGCTGCACCTGGTTTCAACTGGTTCCTGATCCTCGTGACCGTCGTGGTCGCACTGCTGGTGCTGGCGGCGTGTGTTTATATTCTGATTGACTACCAGCATCCAGAGGACCGCAACCAGGCCTGGGTGCCCAAGATTATTGTAGTGCTGAGTCTGTGGGTGGCAATATGCTCGGTGCTGCTATTCCCGCTCGACGTTGCCAACACGGAAGCATGCGCTACCAGCTTGTCGCCAAGCGCGTGCACGCTGACACTGCCTATGAAGCAAATATGGATGGGCGTGTTCATATCAACCCTGGTGCTTGCCTTCGTCATCCTACCGTTCACTCTCTTTTTCTACGAGGCCGACAGTGACTTGTGAGTTTTGCACTTTGGGCCTGCGCAACGTGAACGGTGACAGGTTCTCAGCCACATAAAAGTTGCTGGTACATAGCTGTGTGGAGTTAAACTACACCTCTTACCGCTATTTGTGCAACTTGCATTGCTGCTTGCTGCACATTGTTATCAGGGTAGAGCGCTTGCAGTTGATGCGTGGTTTCCGCACATCTGTCATGGTTCCGCCCGCAAACCTCTGCCGCACACCTGTCGACTGCACGCCGTCATGCACACTGCGCATTACCTGTGGATTTGAGCGCAGCTGGGATTTGACAGTAATTTGCCTGAGTTAACACGGCGGCAGCCAGAAGCGCGTCATCGCCAAGTGGCACCTGCACAACACGGACCTGGAATGGCAAACATTATGATTTTGAGTGCCCACAAGCCCAGAATGCGCTGCAGCCAAAACATACCAACCTTGCCCCAAGTGGGTGTTGAACGCACGCCCCTGCAACATGCATCAGGTGGCGCCGTGGTGGTGATCCATGCGTGCTAGTGACTGGGCAGGGGCCAAGTCAGGCGCCAAGCGCACCCTATGGCAATATGCGACCTTGTCATGATTGTGCAGTGGCAGGGCTGACCCCTCATTAACTCCTTATTCCACCCTCCAACTCCTGGAAGTTAGCCAACGGGCACTGACACTTGAGGAGCCACTCCCTATGGAGCAGCAACCCCCGATGTTGCTCCGAGGCTGAACATGCATGCAGTACTGCACCAAGCATACGTCAGGGGACGCATACCTGCGTGAACCTTCACCGTGACCGCGCTGTACGTGTTACAACCCCTTCTTTGTCATGCTTGCAGCACCTGGTTCCAGAAATGCAAGTCTGCGAGCATCTGGACGTTCCTGTTCATGTTCGTGTTGGGTCTCATCATCGGCATTTGCTATGGTAAGCGTGGGGCGGGGGGGGGATGATTGCTTGGTGTCTTGGGCATGGTAGCCGCATGCGCTTTGTACTGCGTGTTTTGCGCCTCCCAACCTGAATATTATGTACAAGGGGGACACGACCCCTCCTCACTCACTCACTCTGCTTAATTGACGTGACCCCATGGCTGGGTTGCGTGCAGGTCTGTTTGGCTACGTTGTGTACCCGGCCCAGGCGCTCGTCAGCGGGGTGGTCCCGTTGGACACGCTCGCCAACATCACCGGCAGCAACGTCACCACAAACTGCATCTTGGCCACGTTCAACACCACATCCACCGCGGATCAAGAAGACAACAGGGTAAGGCATACCCAACGCGCTGCTGTGCGTAAACGTGCGATGGTGCGCTTCCCGGCGCTCTGTTCGGGCATGCCATAAGGTGGCAGTGAAGTTGGGCACCAGCATGCGCACCTCCTGGTTGCTGGAAGTCGCTCACGAGTCACGAACGATGGAGCTTAATGCATGTGCAGGTTCAGGTGCTTGCTGATGCTGCCACCGGCCATGCACAAATGCAGCTCAGTGTGGAGTACACGGTTAACCGCTAGGAACACCCGTCTCGTTCTTGTGCCCCCAAGCAGAGCCTTTCACCAGCCAGGGTTCTTCGCTGCTGCGCCTCTCGCTGCACTTCATTGTGCCTGCATGGCTGGGTTGCCAGGCGTTTTGTTTCACAAGCTTACAAGCCCTTGCCGCGTGTGTTCCGACATGCTGCAGTGCACTGCCAAGGCGTCGACCAAGACGATCACCTGCCCCGTCCACGTGTACAACTGCAACACGCCGGTGTTCGTGACCACGACCTGGAAGCTGCGCGTGTCGCTGGTGACGTACATCATCGCCATCCAGTCAGTGCTGGGCTGGCTGCTCTTCATGGTCTTCACGGGCGTGGGCGTGTTTGCCGCACCCATAGACTGGTTTCAGCAGTTCCTGGGGCGGCCCAAGACCACCATCACCAAGTCGGAATACGTGGCGCGAGCACGCATCATTGGCATACGCGCCAAAGAGCTTGTGGTGGGTCGGGGAGGCAGGCGGGGGGGGGCTTCTCCTACTTTGGCTGCCTTGGACAGCAGGGCACGCCAACGCTTTCGGGGTCGGACACCATTGGCGGCAACTTACAAGATACGATGCATGGAATTGGGCAGCCGTGCAGGTTGGGGATGGAGCGTGGCAGGGGACCGACAGCGGTACTACAGCATCACTTTGCAGAGCGATTGTTGCAAAGCACAATGCGTAAACGAATGGCCCCACCCTTGACCCCGATGTTGTTGTTGTTGACAGATGGCCGCACTCTTTGCTTGTGACGGATTTCCCCACCCTTGACCAACCTTGACCCCGACGTTGTTGTGTTGCGGCTTTCAGGACATTTGCGCAAACCAGAAGCGTGCTGAGCGGGACCGTAAATGGCGCTCGAACCTCAACCGCCTCAGCCGTGAGATCACACTTCTGGAGGATGACGAGTATCAGTTGGAGAGAATCTTTCCAGCGGTACGGCGGCCCGACTGCATGCATGCATCGTGTACTGCTCTGCATTTTGCATCATAACACCTGGCGCCTGTTGCCGCAGGCAGTTGTCAGGCTATGCTCAATGTGCAAGCCTTGCAGCAGTAAGCAAGTTCCTAAGTGGCATGCTGCAAACAGCAAACCCATGAAATTGTGCTCCTGGATAATCCACCGGATTCATTTACTTGCTATGTTGCCATGTGACCGTTTGCTCCATGCAGGGCGAGGGCGGCGACGTGCGCTGGGTGCTCTTCATGCTGGGCTTCTACGTGCTGCTGTTCTGGGCGGTGCTTGGCATCCTGCTGAGCCTGGCGTGGATCGTGCACATCATTGTATACATGCTGCCGCCGGTGCCGCTCAACCCCATGCTCAATGCCGCGTTCATCGCACTGGACAGCGCGTTTGCGCTGCTGGGCACAGCCTTCTTCGCCCTCTTCTGCCTTTACCTGATGGTGGTTGCCATGAAGGTGCGTTGGGGCCCTCCCTCGGGTCCCTCCCTGGGCAGCTGCCATGCATATACAGCCACCTGAGCATACTGCTCGCAGCTAGCCAGCTGGTGTGGCAATGGTGGTTTTGTCACCATGCAGTGTAGGTCTGTGTAGCATTTCCACAGCGTTCACGGCAGCGTGGGGTGTCCATGGCGCCACCGATCGTGTACATTCGGCCCAAGCCTGCACACATGCCCAACGTGGAGCAGCATGTTGTAGCAAGGTTACCACAAAAGCACCATGATGTCATCGACATCAGCTCGCTCACCCACAGCGTGCATCATTTGCACAGCCCTGGACCTTTACTGTCACATCCTGCACGTGCTTGCCCCTCACATGTGAACCCCTCTGTACCGCAGGGCATCATGATGCTTGGCCTCAACTTCCTGATCATCAAGCTGTACCCCATGCGCCCAGGCGGCACAATGATGAGCTCGTTTCTGGTCAACACGTCGCTCATCCTGATCATGTCACCGGCCATCCTGCAGTTCTGCGCACAGGCCTTTGCGGTGTATGCCAACGGCACAGTCATCTTCGATGTGTATGGGAACCAGGTGGGCGACGTGGTGCGAAATGGCATGACGGTGTGTCCAAAGCGATCGAGTGTGTAAGGCTATCGGGTTTGCGAGTGTGGCCGCAGGCACGGGAATCTGAGGTTGTGGAAGAATGATGCGAGGCAGTGCATAGCTGCATATCAGCATGTGGAAACCGGTCTACCAGTTAGGTTGCAGCTTCTCAAGCAGCCGGACAGCCCTCACCTGCATGCAGTGCGGTGTGGTGTTTGCCTCATCCGCATGCGATGCTTGCAGTGCCTGCATCGTTCATGAAACTGTGCGACGTCACACAAGAACCATGTACAATGTGCTAATTACGAATGTGGTGCTGTGCGAATGCATGCACGCACGTGTGCATGGCCTGCAGGTGCTGTACCTCCAGGGCATCCGCTACCTGTACTCGTTCAACATCTTCCTCTACATCATGCTGAGCATCGCGCTGCTGTCCGCCATCTTCATGGCACTCAGGTCAGTGTGGTCCTGCTGTGCCGTGCAATGCGTGATCAGCGGTACGTGGCCCTGGATGGCTGTATGGATTCATTCGTTTGGGTTTGTCTGGCCTTGCAGTGAGTACCGCCACCAATGCATGCCCTTTGTGCGTGCTGGCCACTGGTTGAGCGCAGGGGGAGGCAGATCTGGAAGAAGCGTGATCCATACGACGCCTACAGGAATCTCACATAAGCAGCACACCGTGTCAATCCATGGATTTATGCGTGAGCTATATGGTGCACCTGTCCATGTGCCCACGCTGCCCCGCCCCGCATGGGCGTCTGGCGCGTACAGCTCAGCGACACTGTAAATCAACACGATTGCCTCAGCTGCTGGCTGAAGAGGCAGCTCTGCACCTGGGCTTACTTCAGAAATTTGACGCGTCCGTGATCCTTGCGGCGTAGGGGTCGTGATTGTCTCCTTAGCTGTCAGTACATCTGCTCAGTGTCCACCACCGAAAGGCATACAGTGTGGTTGGGTTATGAGCAAGCCGCCCACCTTCGCCACAGCGTGCCTGACAGCAGATGCGGTGGTGTGATCGGTTGTAATAATGGTAGGACACTCACCTGCCAGTGCTGGCCTGCACGAACCAGACCTGACAGGAAGCTTTCCAACCCCCACGCTGTTGTAGTACACCTGTATGTCTGTTGCGCCTTTGGACCTGCTGTTATCGGCGCTTTTCGTGAGCAGCCAGGACGGCGCCTCTTTGCAACCCGAGTCTGAGCGGATTGCCTCACCGTGGCTGCTTCCCCTACCCCCCAACTCCCGCGCACCCCCATGTATGCCCCCTTGCATCGCTCCTCATCGTCATTGCTTATTCTTGTGTTCCCACGTCCGATGTTGCTTTCCGACGACTGTTACTTGATTGCCGACTGATGTTCCGACTGTTGAACCCCCTGTTGCTTTCCGTCTAATGTTCCCGCGGAGTGTCGCTTACGCTGCGCGCCTACATCTGAATAGCAAACTCACCTGAGACTCACCGCACTTACTTTTAATAAGATCACACCCAGGACCTTGGGCAAGCTTGGTTCATGCGATTCAGCGTGTGAACTAGGCCGATGCTAAATGCTGTGCACTCGTGTTCCTTTGAGCGCTCTCAAACAATCGGAAATTCTGCGGTCGACCAGTCGTCGCCTGCCACACCTGCCCACTGCCCCCACCCAAAGCTTGGAAGGGCAAACAACCTTTCCTGTGCTAGAATGTTGAACCCTGAAGTTCCGAGTAGCTTTAGCACGTTGTTTGGCATAATCCACTTATCCTGCCACATCCGTCACGGCATACGGGGCATCTTGCGATTGTGTCCCGGGTGCAACAATATGCGCATGAATGACACATTGACACCGGTATGATTGATTGGCTCAAGTGCACCGTACGCAGCAATGCGCGGAGCAGCATGCAGAGAGCAGCTTGCAGCCATAGCGTGTGGTTCGTCAGGGCAACACCGGCGTCAGCCCTGTCAACGCCACGCTAGCCGCGCGCGCAGCAGCGCCATAGAGCGCTCAGGTCCAATCTGGTCAGCCCTGCCTGCCCCGCATTCCGTCACCTGCTCACCCGGGTGCGGGGGAGGGAACAGCGCCACTGTCAGGGGGCTCAAATGCCTGCACCTGGCAGGGATGTGCAGGGGCATGCCAGAGATTGACTGATGCATAGGATCCCCCGAAGCAATCAGGCGCGCACTGATAGTCACTTGGTCCAATGTGGATTGAATGTGCCCCCCCACCCCGGCAGGTCGCAATAGGTGCATGTATGCCTAGGGGATGCACGTGCACAGTGCACAGCAAATCGACCCTTGGTGGGCCACCTTACAACTCAGGGCAGCAGCAAATCATCACATTATTCAAGAGGGGCGCTAGGTGCATGCCAGGTCCACCATGCGGACCGCCTCTTGACCTAACCGCACTTGTTGACGTCGGCGAACGTGCCCTAACACTTGGAAGCCAGGCAGTGGTGGATCAGCTTCGGGTGGCATTCCACCAGTGTTGCGATAACCAGAACCGTAGCATCCTTGACTGGCAAGCTTCCTATGATCGTTCTGTCTCTGACGAAGCCTAGCCACGCGGTAGTGAATTGCGGACGCGTACTTAGGCGAACCATCCAGCCCGTTTCAGCTGCCGCAGCACAGCAGAGCACTGCGGTGAAGATGTCAGCCGAGGTAGATGCCTTTATTGGAGAGCTGAACAACGGGTATGAGAAGGTGCGTACCGTGCGTACGGAGCGATCTTGTCGATAGTGCTGCGTGTTGGCAGCCGTAGCAACGTAAGCCGCACCTTGGTGTTAACTGCCATCCTTCACAGTCAGGTACTCAATTACACCATTAGTTTGCTTGGCTCTGGCTGGCTCTGCACCCCCTGAGGTGCTGACTTGGTGGGCGGTCCAAGCTCCATCACGCCGACACGAGCTCGACCCGTTTGCACATGCAGTGGTTTTTGAACCTTGATCAGAGGGCTGAGTCGTTCGTTTCTGCAGGTTCATAGAGCCTACGAGGACAACTTCTGGAGCACGAAAATGGCACTGAAGGTGGGGAAAGCAGTTGGTTGGAGTGTGGGCCGTTGATCAACACGGCCTCTCTAGCCTCTAATGCTGCACCTATGGGGCAGTTTGTATAGTTGTTTTCCGTACGCACGTGGACACATGCACCACAAGCGCTCCACAGGCAGTGTGCAGGCCACTTTGTTGCCCCTGCCCGTTGGTCCGCATACATCCAACACAGCAAGCAATGTGCCAGACGTATGCACTGAAAACATGAGTAGCTTGGCATTGACAAGACTGAACGGCCACTGAAGGTCCGCTGCAACTGTGCACCAAGACGCAGCCTGTTGCAAAGGCGATCTGTACAAGGAGCATCAACTGGTGGTGGGCTGATACGCTGAGGCCTTCCCAGCTGTCGTTTAGGGCCGTAACCGTTCCTGTGCGTCCAACACTGCAGGACTGCAGCAGCGAAGCACTGGCGCGCACGAAAACAGACTATGACAACTTTTTGGCGGATGCCCAGCGGTTGGCGGCGGTGCGTGCGGCAGCTGCAAATCCTGGTGTGAGCCCTGCTCAGGCCAAGGTGCTGGCAATCATGGAAAAAACCTTCAAGTGAGAACCCAGAGCAGGTCATGGCAGGAACAGCCACGCACGCACGTCACCTGTCACCGCCTTGGTGCATCGAGCTGCCACTGACTGGACCGTAGTCTCGCACGCCATCCCAATTGTTAAAGGCCATGACCCATGAGTGAAGGCTGGCGCAGCTCACGGTGATAAACCAAGCCAAAGCGGTGCGTCAACTGCGCCCAGGCTGTGGTTGCTGATCACATGTGCGCTCTCACTCTCATCAGGTGCTACATCACGGAGGACCCTTGCGCCGCCGACCTGAAGGAGCAGCTCAACACGCTGGAGGCGGAGCTGGCGCAGATGGGTGAGGCGCATGAGCGCGGCCCCCCCTCCCGTCCCGCCTAGCACATGAGACTCCCAAAGCAGCTCACAGGTGCATATCGTACGTATGCTTGCGCCCCGCTGCCAGCTATACCACAGTACAGTTGTTCTTGTGTACTGTGTTCCTGTGTACTGTGTACTGTGTTCCTGTATACAACAGCACAGAGCCATCCTCATCACGTGGCGACTGGAACTTGAACACCGCAATGCAGCTGCTGACATGTGTTGTATTGTTGCATGTTGTGTGTATGCGCAGGAGCGCAACAAGATGGCTCTTGGCTACACTGATCCTACCAGCGGCACGTTCACCAAGGCCTCCTCAGTGCAACTGCGCAACCAGATGCGGGTTTCGGAGGCGGAGCCCATGCGCAAGGCATGCTTCGAGGTTAGTGCCAGGCTTGCAACCGGCATACCCAGCAGCGCTCTTGACGGGGTGTGGAAGGGCGCCCCAGCGCAGCCAGTGCCCCAGGGTGGTGTCAAGTCCCACAATGAATCCCCTTTCCCCTCCATGGCAATCCCCTCCTCGCATGCACAACGCCTCCCCCCCCTCATGCCAACCTCCCCCCCCTTGCTCTCTGCGCAGGGCCTGCGTGGCATCGGCCCCTTTGTGGCTGAGCGCTTCCTCAAGATCGTCAAGCTGCGCAACCAGCTGGCGCGCCTGGCGGGCTACGAGGACTTCTATGACTACAAGGTAGCGGCATGTTGCGTGATGATGGAGCAGCACAGCCCTCCCTGCAGGGCGGATTGGTGGGGGAGAGGCCTGCATGCATGCACTCAGGGCGCTCTGGGGCCCTATGGCCCCGCACGGCCAGCTGGCGGCATGGTATGCCGCTGGGAAAGGGAACCCACAGCTGTCATCTCGCAGGCAAGGATTTCGAATCAGTACTGTTGTTTTGTTATGCCAACGAGGGGAGCTGTCCCGCATGCAAGGATGCATGTCAGCACCATTGTTCTCGTATGACAAGTAGGCTGAGTAGTGAGTGCTGTGTGCGCAAGCAGGATGCCGCAGGCATTAACCCTCCCGACCGGAATGCAACCCATGCTTGCGCAGGTGACTCAGGCTGAGGGTTTTGGCAAGCGCCGTCTGTTTGAGATTATGGATGACCTGGAGGTGAGTCAGCATGACTACGAGTGACATGTGCGAGTTCAGTTTGCTTTAATCGGCATTTGGGTTGCAGGTGAAACGGCGAAAGGGCAAGCTGCAGTGGGCGCACCACGCATGTGGCTACTGTCGTGATAAGTGTGCCATGGCAGGCCTGTAGGACATATCAGGTGAGGGTGTGCACTGCCGCATGTGAATTGCGCCCGTGCGTGCTGCTGGTCGTGGTCCCCCCTCACCTTCCCTGCAGGCCAAGAGCCGGCCCATCATGGAGGCGGCGCGCAAGCGTCTGGCGCAGGAGAAGGGCGAGGCTGCGCTGGAGCTATGGAACATTGGCTACATGCTGGCAGGGGGGGGGGGGGGGGGGG